>JBBPRA010000375.1:0-26770 GCA_038092775.1 Boletus rubescentipes
CAAACAATACTTTGGATGTATATAAGCTGGGTCCTTATGACCCGAAATACTAAGCTCTCAACTCCTACAATCAAGTGATAGCTCCTCAATCTACTTGCAAGAGTATCAAGCACCAAGTGAGTATTCTGCCTCACTGGTTCATCCCTTTACTGTTGCCTCTGCACCTGGTCAGAACTAGCAATTCCGATAGACGCTGTCTGGAGCAGCAATAATAAATGCTTCAACTGCGGTGGAGAACACTTCACCAAAGAATGCAAGAAGCCAAAGCTGCAGTCCAGCGAATGCAAGTTCCTCAGTGGCAGTCATAAGAAGGACTGTTCCTGTTGGGGCAAGGGCGGCTGTCAGGCTTGCAGCGCCAAGACAGAAGAAGGTGTAACCTCCTGGGATGAGGATAAAGCACCAAAAAGGAAAAAGAAGACAAGGGCAAGGGCTGTGATTGGTCCAAGTCCATCCAAGGAATGTCTTTGGACAAGGCAAGGGCCTGGTTCAAGGATTATGAAAACCTGGCTGCAAAGTTGGGAAAAGCCTAGGCCCAAGGCACCAATCTGGGTGTGCTGAGGGCCATAACAGGTATGATGTCCTGTCTGTGGAAGAAATCGAAGAAAGTGAGGATTCCATGGATAATAAAAATATTTCCAATTCAACCTTGCCGTCAGAGGGGTCCCCTAGTGGGCTCACCAGGGATGTTAAACCTGGGCTTAATTCCTCTAACAAAAACAATAAAAACACTACAAAAGAAGAAATCTCAGAAGACATATTTGTGCATAGTGTCAGATCCACACGAGAAATATGCCTATCTATTTAGATTGCATTGGCTAGTAGCAGAAATGACTTTACCAAACTCGATGCACTCCTAGATTCAGGCGCAAATACTGTCTTTATTGATAAAACATGGGCCAAAAAGCACAAAGTACCACTTATGCCCTTATGAAACCCCATTCCTGTGTATAATGTAGACAGAACACGGAACTCTGCGGAAAGTATTACCTGTGCAGCAGAGCTGATTGTTGAGTTCCAAGGACATCATGAGAAGATCACGGCAGAAGTAATGGACCTGGGAAAGAACTCGTTCATCCTAGGATTCTCTTGGCTCAAACGCCACAATCCAGATATTGATTGGACCAAGGGAATAGTAAAAATGACATGCTGTCCACAACACTGCCACATGCTACAGCCAAAGTCAGCTTTCCTAGCCTCTCTAGAAAAAGAGAAATATGACATTCAGCACCAAGTTCATGAAACAATACAAGCACTTGAAGCACAACAGGAAAAACCAAAAGAAAAGACTCCTGAAGAGCTAGTACCAAAGGAGTATCACAAATTCCTTAAGGTATTCTCAAAAAATGAATCCAAGTGCATGCTGCTATGGAAACCATGGGATCATGCAATTGATCTCAAGGACATGTTTAAGCCAAAGAAAGGACATATCATCCCTCTATCTCCAGCAGAACAAGAGGAAGTCATGGCGTTCCTTGATGACCAATTAAAGAAGGGGTACATACACTCTTCTAAGTCCCCCCAAATGTCACTGGTGTTCTTCATTCCTAAGAAAGATGGGAAGAAACAGATGGTACAGGACTACTGTTACCTAAATGAACACATGGTTAAAAACAATTACCCATTGCCATTGATCACACAACTAGTTGACAAGCTCCAAGGAGCTAAGTTATTTATAAAAATGGATCTCAGATGAGGATACAACAATGTCCACATTAAGGAAAATGATGAATGGAAAGCAGCCTTCACTTGCTTCCATGGATCATTTGAACCCCTAGTCATGTACTTTGGACTATGCAACTTGCCCACCATCTTCCAAGCAATGATGAATGAAATCTTCGCAGACATGGATGATGTTGTAGTGGTCTACATTGACAACCTGATGATCTTCACAAAAACAGAAAACCAAGTTGAGCATGAAAAAATTGTCCTGGAAGTGCTCAGGAGACTTGAAGAAAATAATCTATTCATGAAACCCAAAAAATGCACATTCTGTGCCACAGAAGTTGACTTCCTCGGCATGATAGTCGGACATGACAGGATTAAGATGGATCAAGAAAAAGTAAAAGCAATTCTGGAATGGCCAGAGCCAAAGACAGTCAAAGGAGTTAGGAGTTTCCTCAGACTAGAAAACTTCTATTGGAGGTTCATCAAAGATTACATGAAGGTGGCTAGACCCCTTCATGACCTCATGAAGAAGGAAAATCCATTCCATTGGGAAGAACCCCAACAAGTAGTGTTTGACATGCTCAAACTTCACTTCACCATGGCACCAATCTTGGCATTCCCAGACATATACTGTGTTTTCCACCTTGAAAGCAATGCAAGCAATTATATCACAGGGGCAGTTTTATCTATAGAAAAAGAAGGTATATGGCACCCTGTTGCCTTCTCCTGCCACTCCATGACACCACAGGAACAGAACTACCTGATAGCAGATAAAGAGATGCTTTCAGTAATCCAAGCCCTGGAACAGTGGCATCACTATATAGAAGGTGCTAGGCACCAATTTGAAATATGGAATGACCATGCAAATTTGCAATGGTTCATGCAAAGGCAGGACCTTAACCAAAGACAAGCATGCTGGGCACAATACTTATCTAGATTTAACACAGTCTGGTGTTACAAATCCAGACCATCCATGGGAAAACCCAATGCACTCTCTAGAGGAGAAGATCATGCAGAGGAAATAGAAGACGACAATAAAGGACTTGTTGTCATCACCCTGAACAAGATTAGAATGACCATCTTGATCACAGATGAAGGGGATTCACTAAAACAAAAAATTTTTAATGCCACTTGCCTACTGTCAGAAGCTGACATTCAAAGGCTATGCAAAAAGAACGCCATTTGCGAAGAATGTGATGGCACACTTACAGATAATTTGGGCAGACTTTACATGCCCAAGAGTAATCTATCATGGATGGAAGTCATCCAAAAACACCACAACTCCCTGGTAGCCAGACACCCAGGCTACAAAAAAATGTTAGATTTGTTGCAGCACAACTACTATTGGCCCAGGATGGCCACAACAGTTAAAGAATACATCACTAGATGCGACACGTGTCAAAGATTCAAGAGATCTAACATGGCCCCAGCAGGCCTTCTACACCCACTTGGAACCCTGTCATTACCGTGGGAACATATATCAGCCGACTTCATCACAGACCTTCCCCTCTCCCATAGCTTTGATGCAATCTTGATGGTTGTTGATTGGTTTTCAAAAGAAGTAGAACTGATCCCTTGTACAAAAGCATGTTCAGCCCTGGATATGGCCAAGTTATTTATGCACAACATGTGGAAGCATCATGAACTCCCACATTCCATTACCTCAGACCGAGGCCCACAATTTGCTGCACAAGTCATGCAGGAAATTAACAAAGCCCTTGGTATCTCCACTAAATTATCAACATCTTTCCACCCTCAGACAGATGGTCAGACCAAAATAGTAAATAAAGAAGTTCAGAAGTTCCTATGGATCTACTGCTTCAAAAAACAAGATCAATGGGCTAATTGGCTTGCCATCACCCAGTTCTCTATAAACAGTAAACAACACGTGTCAACCAAGGTCACACCCTTCAAAGCAACATGGTCTTACATGCCCCACATGGGAATTGAACCCTTGCCTGTGAACAAGGCACCAGCTGCCAAGGATTTCACATCCAAAATGGAGGGTACGCTGGAGAGCATAAGAAAAAACTTAGAAAAGGCAAAAGAGCAGATGAAGCTCAATGCCGACAAAAGCCGTTTGGCAGCACCAGACTACACCATTGGCCAACAAGTTTGGCTTGCTACCAAGAACCTGCAGCTAACCTGTGCTTCTCGTAAACTTACAGAAAGGTGGCTAGGCCCCTACACCATTATTGGCTTGGCAGGACCCAATGCCATAAAACTAAAACTACTGAGATCTCTACAGATCCACCCCGTTGTCAACGTCTCACAGGTCAAACCCTATCTTGGGCCTATGGAAGGGCAAAATCCATACCGCCCCAGACCGGTTCATGTGACCAAAGACAGAGGCAATGAATGGGAGGTGGACCACATTGTGGATTCTCACCTAAAAAATAAAAAACTCGAATACCTTGTTCATTGGAGAGGCTATGACAACTCAGATCGTATGTGGGAATCCAAGTCCAATCTCAGAAATGCAAAAGACGCTATTTGTGATTTCCACAAATCTCACTCCTCCACCCCATGTGCCCTTTCCATTGATCCAGCAGACTCTCTTCTGCTCTTTCAAAAGCAGCTGGAGCCGTTTACTGAACTCAATCCGCACCACCTTCCTTTTGATTGCCTGGAAGTTGATCTTTAGAAGGGAGGTAGTGTTATGGTCCCACCTCAGGGACTATACATTTAATGGACTTAGTCAATTTTTCTCTTTTCATCTTATCTTATCATTTCAGACTTTGAACCATGAGGAGATTCTCTATGAGAACTCACTTACCTCACACCCTTCACCATTTCACAAACATATGTTTGCCTCATGGCAAACCTTGTTCTATTAAACCTAACTTTATTCTTGACAGTTCATTTCTGTGCTGTGCATGGCTATGCTGCCACACACATGCGCACCACACATGTTATGCTTCTCTTCCATTCTGCCACCACCATGCGGTTGCTTCATGCCTTTAATCTCCATTATGCTTGTTCTAGACAGTATCAGTAGATCTGATACAAACATGTATATATTCTATGATAGTGTATATAAAGGCCAAGGAATCAACTGGCATCCCCAGTTCAATTCTCTTGGAGTTTCCCTCTAAAGCAGACTCAATAAAACAACCAATAAAGCAAGTCAATTGCCTTAGGCTTTCCACTAGACAATGTAAACCACTAACGAAGGTATGAGTTGATCAAGTCCACTTTAGAGGTGAAACTCCAAGAGAATCAGACTGGGGATGCCAGTTGATTCCTTGGCTCTTATATACTATCATAAGGTATGTACATGTTTGTACTGAAGCTACCAATACTGTCTAAGGCAGGCATAACGGAGATTAAAAGCATGATGCAACTGCATGGTGGTGGCAGAATGGAAGAGAAGCATAAAACATGTGTGATGTGCATGTGTGTGGCAGCATAGCCATACATAGCACAGAAATGAACTGTCAAGAATAAGGTTAAGTTTAATAGAAGAAGATTCACCATGAGGGAAATGTGTGTTTGTGAAATAGTGAAGGGCATGAGATAAGTGAGTTCTCATAGAGAATCTCCTCACAGTTCGAAGTCTGAAATGATTAGATAAGATGAGAAGTGGAAAATTGACTGAGTCCATTAAATGTGTAGTCCCTGAGGTGGGACCGTAACACTCAATCCCTTCCCTTCACTTTCCAAGTGGTCCAAGCAGTCTTTTGAGATAACCTAGAGTGCTAGCCACTTTAGAAGTGTTTCATTTTGTATGCATGGATTTTTGCACCACTTGGACCTCCATAGATCCATTCATTTTGGACCAGCCCAATCACATGCTGGAGATCAACTTGAATCCTTTCTTCTGTGTAAAACCTATTGAGTCACAATGGGCTGTCTAATTGTGCAGCTTTGGGCAGCCCACTGGCATTCAAAGAAATGACCAGAAAGGAATCGTATCATACCTCTATTTTTCATCATAATAATACTGCCACAGTAGTGTATTCTATGAACCCCATAGACCATTGGTCCACAGTACTTCAAGTTACTACTACCACACCCAAGCAAATGGAACGCCTCAGTCCTCCAAATTGTGGACACCACATGCCCTGTACCCCACACACTCTGCTGAGGGCCTCAGCAAACCTTGGGGTCATTGACAAATGACATAGTATGCATCATCACATCCAGACTATGCACATATTCAGATCTTCATCTAATATACTTGTGCAGTCAACCAATGCCCCAATTGGCACTTGCACATATATACATACAGTGTATCTGCCTCTCACCATAGCACTGGTAAATTGTCCCTGTGATGAGTATAACTGTATCATGACTCAGACTTGGATGAGCCTGGAGGCTGACTAGTAGCGACTAGTTCCACCTGAAACCAACAGGCTGCACAACATAATGAATGGGAAAAATGCACCAAGTTGCCCTCTGCAGCATGAGACAATAGGCTTCGATGTTGGCAAAAAAAACTTGCCTGTGTGGGCCATGGCATCAAGAGATCCCAGTGTCCAAGACAGGCAGACTGCTGCTGTGACTGCCAATGACAAATGCCTACTAGTAGTCAAGACACAGAACAGCAACATCGAAAAGATGATACTTACCCATCCAGACATATGCATCCAACAAGGTCTCACAACATGTTATCCACCATTGATTACTCTACAGAGCCCATTTCACAATGTGTCTTAGGGGGCTCCTCATCACAGATGCCTGATGTTTGCATTTGTGACTGGGGAGCCCCCTAAGAGCACCAGGTGCTTACATGGGACATGGAGGGGAACAGTGGGTGAAGAGCAATCATGGAGAGATAGAGGGGAAAATGAAGATGGAGAGTGATACATGATACAACCTCGTATATAACTTGAAGAGTCATGACAGTCAGGAACTTTCAGGATGCCAAGCATATTAGGGTACAGTTGAAAAGTCAGTATTTTTAAACAGCAGCTAATAATTGCTGTTAATAACAGGTTAATAACAGGTCGAAATTTGGGAGGAGATGTGGGCTGTTGAAAATTGTGAAAAATCAGGACTGGTTGAACATATGTCCAGGTGACCAGATCACATGGCGTACAACACGCACGGTATCAATTGGTATTGTATGGACAAGATGGAGCAAATCATCTACTGGTTCTTGCATCCTTCGGGGTTTACAGTGCCCGCGCCGGAGCCCCCGCAACCCTTGGGCAGTCCACGCCTTCTTGCAGGGAGCTTGTTGTCAGAGTCAGAGTCTAGAAAAAATGTGGAGCTGAGGTCTGCGCGCCAAACATTGCACGGGGCTAGAGGATCATACATCATCATCGAACTTGTGGTCATCTTCGTCAAGCTCATCAAAGTCGTCGTCGTCTTCCTCGAGAATATCATACTCGAGAGCTTTGCCAGTAAAGTAGTCGATGGCACGAGGAATTATCCGTGCCGGATGAGCTCCGAGACAATGGGATAAACAAGATATGGTCACCTTTTCCTTGAGATCTTCACCGATCTGATAATCCATCTCCAGTTTTTTTCTTCGATTTCTTCAAGATCCTCCTCGTCCATGGGAGGCACGGGGGGAGCAAAGAAGTTGAAACAGGAGTCGGTCGGTTTTGCTTTGCGCACCAAGCGGGTTCGGATTGTGTCTGGTCGGATAGATGATTAGCACGCCACCCGACTTGGCTGGTGAAAAGGAGCCAACTTTTATTCCGCTGCTTTTTGATCTCAAAATCCTTGGTCAAGTCCTTGTCTTCCTTCCACTTGATGTCGGTCCCGATCGCACGGTCATAGACAAAGTCGCCAGCGTATCCCACTTCTTCCTGATAGAGATACATCTTGTCCAACACTTGATTCTCAAAGTAATCGTTGGGACTGAAATGGAAGCTGATCTTGAAACCGGGTTTTGGATCGTCGCTGGGGAGGTAAGAGAGGCGGATGCCGATGAGGTGTTTGAGAGCACCCGCGTCGCGTTCTGTGATGAGGTCTGAGATACCAATGTAATTACGGAGTGCAGTGAGCCAAAACTCTGGGATTGCGGCGGGGGACTGAGGGAAGTGAGGGATCTTGGTCTGACGGGGATTTCATGCAGTGACCGAATGATCTGGGTCAAGGAGTGCACTCCGACTCTGCGTTGGGAGACGCGAACATAATTCAGGTTGCGGCCGTTTCAATCATGTTCAGTCAGATCACGTGGTGCCTGAGTCGATGGAAGCTGTGCACCAGCGTTGTCTCAAATCACTGTACTGCCTCGAGTTTGGTGAACTAGCATGGCTTCAGAAGGTACCTGTCTGTTTCTGTCAGCTTGCAGAGCAATAAAATGACGTGCCTACTAGCAGAACAGTTGCATTCACAGGCACAATCTCTCTATGCCAAGTTTGAACAAGGAGGAGGAACCGAATACATCGACGAGGCGGTCAACCTTGACCGTCGAGCACTGACGCTGTGCCCACCCGGCCACTCTAAGCGACCTGTTTCGTTGGTTCTGCTTGCCCTTCATCTTGGTTATCGTTACAACCAACTTGGAGAGATGAAGGACCTTGAAGAGGCCATTGTCCTCGGGCGAGAGACCGTCAGCCTTCACCCGCAAGGTCACCCTAATTGGTCATCGTCTTTGAACGACCTTGCAATTTATCTCTCCAGTCGATATAATCAGCTCGGGGCATTGTGGGACCTCGACGAGGCCATTGTCCTCGCCTGAGAAGCCCTCAGCTTTCGCCCGCAAGGTCACCCTCATCGATCATGGTCTTTGAACAACCTCGCAGTTCATCTCTCCACTCGGTACAATCAGCTCGGGGCATTGCGAGACCTCGACGAGGCCATTGTCCTCAACCGAGAAGCCCTCAGCCTTCACCCACAAGGACACCCTCTTCGGTCATGGTCTTTGAACAACCTTGCAGCTCGTCTCTCCAATCGGTGCGATCAGCTTGGGGCATTGCGGGACCTCGACGAGGCCATTGTCCTCGCCCGAGAAGCCCTCAGGCTTTGCCCGCAAGGCCGCCCTCTTCGGTCATGGTCTTTGAACAACCTCGCAATTTATCTCTCCAGTCGGTACAATCAGCTCGGGGCATTGCGAGACCTCGACGAGGCCATTGTCCTCGTCCGAGAAGCCCTCAGCCTTCGCCCGCAAGGTCACCCTGATCGATCACGCTCGTTGCAAAACCTGGCAATCT
The DNA here is from genome assembly GCA_038092775.1 of Boletus rubescentipes. NCBI lineage: Eukaryota > Fungi > Basidiomycota > Agaricomycetes > Boletales > Boletaceae > Boletus > Boletus rubescentipes. The sequence continues at coordinate 8,775 of JBBPRA010000375.1, forward strand.
ACCTCCACCGTCGACTTAGGTGCTCGAAGCAGGTACAAGATCAGGAGGAACTGTTCAACCTCTACGCTCGACTGGTACACGTGACCCAAACTGTCTCTTCCAGCGATCTTTCCGCTGCTAGAGCATAGATCCATGTAGCAGAAGACTTCCAACATCCCACCCTACTTATCGCATACGAAACAGCTCTTCGGTTCCTCGCTCAACATCTCGCCACCCTTCCGTCATTGCCGCACCATCTTGTCATCTTCAAAAAACGCACTTCGTCGTTCGCAGTAGACGCATTCTCAGCATGTCTTCGTAAACGAGCCCCCGCACGTGCAGTCGAGCCTCTCGAACAAGGCCGAGGTGTCTTTTTGAGTCAGCTTACTCGACTCCATTCCCCAATCGAGGATGTCATATCAACTAGCCCAGCAGGAAAGGAGTTGGCAGACGAGTTCACCCGGCTGGCCTCACTCATTCGCAACGCCGTCAATTCACCTGGTGCAGATCAGCACGAACAGGTGTGCCATCTCAACCTCGAAATGCAGAGAGTCGTCACAAATATTCGCGACCTCCCTGGTCTCTCCCGTTTCCTTCTTCCCTCCCTTTTCTCAGATCTCCAACGCGCAGCCAGTGGAGGACCTGTCATCATCGTTAACGCAAGCAAGTATAGCTGCAACGCGCTCGTCGCCTTACTCGACCACAATCCTGTTCATATCCCATTACAGGTCACACTTGAAGATGTCCGCGGCCTGTCAACGGAGCTCCGTACCTTGAGTGTGCGCGCGACGATGGTAGACACGACGAGACACCTCGCGTTCTTCTTACGGAAACTCTGGGATCAGATCGTTTCTCCCATCGTCGATTTCCTTCAGACGATCCATCCACTAGGACCTCGCATCTGGTGGTGTCCCACTGCCGAGTTCACTCTGCTGCTGCCGGTCCGCATAGGAAGGGTCAACGGAATCTTCCTGATCTCTACATCTCCTCCTACACCCCAACCCTGACCGCTCTCATTCGCGCTAGATGTTCCAATACACCCAGTTCTGTAACTGATCAGAAACGTCTCATCGCCATCGGCCAAACCACAGCCACAGGAGAGAGCAAACTCCATTCCGTCAGTGCGGAATTAGCCAATATTGGTCAGCTCGTCGACGGCCTCGCCATGTTCACGCGCATAGACGGAGAGGAATCTTGCATTTCCAGGGTCGTTGAAGAACTCGGAAAGAACGAATGGGTCCACCTTGCCTGTCATGGTCTCCCAAATCCGACCAAACCGTTCGAGTCGGCGTTCGCTCTGCACGACGGACACTTTACTATCCAACGGATCATTGAGTGCGGGTTGAAGAATCCAGAATTTGCATATCTGTCTGCATGTCACACGATGGTTGGAGATGAAAAGAGTCCCGATGAGGTGATCCACCTCGCAGCGGCAATGCAGTTCCTTGGGTATAGTTCCGTGATAGGGACGAGGTGGGCGGTGGACGACGGAGAGACGAACAAGATCACGTCGACGTTTTACAAGCATATGGTGGACGAGTCTGGTCGTCTGGATCATACTCGGGCAGCGTTCGCGCTGAATAAGACGATGAACACTGTGGATATACCCTTTGATCAACGCATTCTATATATCCATCTCGGTGCCTAGTTCTAGTACATGTTATCTTTGTTAGTTCTCTCCCGTTTCGTGCTTGTCTGTAATTGCTATCGATTGTTGTATCATACTCTTGAAGTGTATATACCCTTGTACTTTGCCTAGAATGTTCAACAGCAGAAATCAACCGGGTCCAAAAGCACTGACGTAGCAACGCTTTTGGAGAGCTTCACAAAACATTTCTGGAGAGGACATCGCGTCCGATGCCTGCATCCCGGTCGAATTCCTACCTTACATCATTGCAATATGTCTCGATACCAAGCAAGCCCAGTTACTATAACAAGGCCCGTGACTTCCTATCGGTAACGGAAAACTTCCCGTTGAACGAGCCACAAAACAACCCTCTACAAACAACCTCCAGAGGTATTCGCCACAACTTTCTGGCTGTTTTAGGTCTCCCGGCGCTCCGACTCTCCCCCTCTAGCGACCGCAGCGACGCTCCCTCCATATCTAATAGAAGTCTTGCTTTTGCCTTTTGTCCCAACGACAGATTTCAATCCTTCAGCTCGGCTTTTTTTAGTTCGTGAATTGAAAGAACTGCCGAATCAAGCTAATGGAAATGTAGCTTACATCCTGAGATTCGATTCTGATGGCCAGGCCATTAGCGAGGCGAAGTTATCTTACATTTTGCAAAGGCCACGAATATTATCCCTCTCCTTGGCAAGCATCATTGGTGGACTCTGCTAGACATTCCCCAGAACCCAACCGCCCTCCATCAACATGCGTCTTTATCTACAATTGAAGAAACAACGGAGATCCCGCAAATCATGTACATTAATGTAATCATTTTCTTTGTTATGCTCTGGTTCCTGGTAGCACTAATGTCGGTTTTCTTTCAGACAAATTTTCCAAGCCCATCTCGCTCAACACCGTACCCGCCATATCACCGTACCCAGCGCCGTCATGGACTACCATTCCACCCACTCTCACTTCGTTCTCCCAATCCCACGCTCAGCAATCCTTCTTCCAATCCCCAGTAATAGGCCCCCTCATCGGGTCCAGGAACAGCAGTTTGCAACACCGTCACCAGCAACCCCACAAAAAATCCGGATGGAATCTGGAGGGCAGGCTGCAGCACAAGATTCGGCGGTGAGCAACTTCCTTACTATCAGAGCATTTCGTATTATTGTCTACAATACTAGTCCACCAGTCTTTTCGCACCTTACGACCCACCTTCGCAACGCTCGTTTCACGCACAGTTCCTCGATCGATCTCACACTCGACACGAAGAAATGTCCTCATCCCAAAAATCATCACCATCCCCCAAGTTTATCAAGAAGCTGGATTCGTACGAATTGGGTAGATCTAGTTCTGTTCTTTGTCTTGAGAGTTACTCCGATTTCTGCTTGTGTAGATGAAGACGCCTTCAGTATACTTTGCTCACCCGATCATAAACAAGGGACACAATAAAAGCACAAAGCAAAGATATCAGACCGGCCCACCACGCGTCCGTCAAAGTGGCATTCCCAGAAGTCAAGGTGGAGGTAGACGATGCTCAACACAATATCGCCTCTTGAGGTTGAGCAGAGTATGAGCAGAGCCAGAGTTGTTGTTGGATGCCTACAATAACTCCGACAACACTCGGTACGCACTGCCTTCTCTTTAGACAATCCCCAATATCCCTCATTATGCCTGGTAAGCCAACCATTATCGACAGGATGCCCTCCCTGGATTTGTTTTTCAGTGCTCATCACGGGGGAAAGGTATTTGATAGACATGGTCATCCACAAACACGCCCACGAGTAACGTGAGTCATTGTTTGCTTTATCTACCCGCATTCCGTCGTGTTCACACTGTACGCGTTTGGTTGAATGAAGGCTAGATGTCTGTAATAGTCTTTCAACAGCTGTCCAGGACTGGACGATCAGCTGCGAACAACTGTTGTAAGATCTCGCACACGCACTCGTCAGACGAGGTCGAGCGAACGCTACGTCGAAATGAGGAGCTGATAAGATCCAAGATAAAATGCGAAGGTACGATGTAGTGATCACTTGAGCGTTGCATCACAAGCCCACCGGATTCAAACAATGCATAGCAGACCGGATAGCAATCGTGCATAGCAAGTACGAGCAATAGCAATGTAAAGCAAGAGAGCTGATGAGGCTATATGGATAGAGCTAGGAACCGAGATGGATATACAGGATCCGTTGATCAAATGGTATATTCACAGATTGCATCGTCTTGTTCGCGCAAACGCCGCACGGGTATGATCCAGACGACCAGACTCGTCGTCAGACCATATGCTTGTAAAACGTCAACGTGATCTCGTTCGTCTCTCCGTCATCCACCGCCCACATCGTCCCTATTACAGAATGGAGCCCAAGGAATTGCATCGCCGACGCCGGGTGGATCACCTCGTTGGGACACTCTTCATCTCCGACTGTCGTATGGCACGCAGACAGATACGCAAATTCGAGGTTCTTCAAATCGCCACCAATGATCTGTTGGATGGTAAAGTGTCCGTCATGCAAAGTGAACGCTGACTCGAACGGTTCGGTCGGATTTGGGAGACCATGACATGCAAGGTGAACCCATTCGTTCGTTCTTTCCGAGTTCTTCAACGACCCTGGAAATACAAGATTCCTCTCCGTCTATGCGCGTGAACGTGGCGAGGCCGTCGACGAGCTGACCAATATTGGCCAGTTCTGCACTGATGGAATGGAGTTTGCTCTCTCCTGCAGCTGTGGCTTGACCAATGGCGATCAGATGTTTCTGATTAGTTACAGAACTGGGTGGATCACAACGTCTAGCGCGAATGAGGGCAGTCAGGGTTGGGGTGTAGGAGGAGATGTAGAGATCAGGAAGATTCCGTTGACCCTTCCTATGCGGACCGGCAGCAGCAGAGTGAACTCGGCAGTGGGACACCACCAGATGTGTGATCCCAGTGGGTCGTCTGAAGGAAATCGACGATGGGAAAAACGACTTGATCCCAGAGTTTCCGTAAGAACGCGAGCCCTCTCATCGTGTCTACCCTCGTCGCGCGGACACTCAAGGTACGGAGCTTCATTGACAGGTCTCGGACATCTTCAAGTGCGGCCTGCAATGGGATGTGAACAGGAAACGAGAGAGACCAGGGAGGCCGCGGATATTTGTGACGACTCTCTGCATTTCGAGGTTGAGATGGCACACCTGTTCGTGCTGATCTGCACCAGGTGAATTGACGGCATTGCGAATGAGCGAGGCCAGCTGGGTGAACTCGTCTACCAACTCCTTTCCTGCTGGGCTAGTCGATATAACATCCTCGAGTGGGGAATGGAGTTGAGTAAGCTGACTCCAAAAGACACCCCGGCCTTGTTCGAGAAGCTCGACTGCACGTGCGGGAGCTCGTTTACGAAGACATGCTGAGAACGCATTTACCGCTAATGATAAGGTGAGACCTTTGAAGATGACAAGATGCAGTGGCAATGACGGGAGAGTGGCGAGATGTTGAGCGAGGAATCGAAGAACTGTTTCATATGCGAGAAGTAGGGTGGGATGCTGGAAATCTTCCGCTACACAGATCCATGCTCTAGCGGAAGAAAGATCACTGGAAGACGCAATTCGTGTCATATGTGCTACTTCAGCGTACATACTAAACGGCTCCTTCAGATCCTGTGGCTGTTTTGATTGTGCGAATCAACTGCGGAGGTAGCTTGCAAGGGCGTCCAATGATTCCAATTGATCAGGATCCCCTGGTGGACGAAGGGCGAGTGCTTCATGGCTAAGGACAATGGCCTCCTTGGTGGTTTGGGGAAACGCTGGTAGCACGCTGCCTCGGGCTAGCACCGAAAATGCGACCGAACACAACTTCCATCACACCTTGCCACCACGTGGACTCTTTGTTTGGAGAAAATTCATTTTACACATCGTAAGGCTACCCGCATTCTCAAACGAGTTGCTCTTTTATCCTGTTCGAATCGCCTTCTCTTCCTCGTTCCCTGCATTCGGTTGGACCTTAACTTTGCATAACAGCGGGATCATGACGGTCGTTTCCGAGACGATCCAACAATGTGATCAGCATATCCGATGGTGAAACGGCAATTCAGAGGGGCCAGAAAACAGAATGATGCAGCCTGCTTCACGGACATCTTGGTGTCGGTCCCCCCGAAATTGATGTTTTCTATAAATCGGCATGCTCGTGCGAAGTCGAGTTACAGCGTATGGCTGAATAGAAATATTACAGGGTGGTTGACTTCGACACGATAGTAAGAGCACGAGGACACCGAGACGTATAGTGCCAGTGGGAATGCTACAAGCTGGGAGAAAGCCCGTCGGTCAAGTAATATGCAACTGTCATGTCGAATGTGTCAGAGAAAGGGGAGGGAAATTTCGACGCAAGACTATGCACCTTTGTCTCAACCGAGTACGAGGGATAGAAATGATTCCCTATCATGAGGGTGACGATGAACCCGGGAATGCACAATGCCACGCCTGACAGCCATGACCAAATGAATGCACCCCAGCGAACATTGAGCAGAGCGAATGTTGTAGCAACTGGCGCCGCCCATGGAGCGTGATTCGTGGAGTGGTTGGGTTATACGAATGGCTTCAGAGAATGCAAGGGTAATCTGTCGATTTGATCATGGTTGCCATAGTCTGAAGGTCAATGTTGTCCGTAGTAAGTGCTATACAACTCGATGACCCGGAGCGTGTACACTTGCCAGGATGCCAACGTTCGTACCCCCTGTATCGTCTTGTCCATAGGACGCAAGACGTCGACCTACATGCGCAAGGTCGTTGAATGGCCGTAGATCATCGCGCCTACACCCTGCCAGTGAATATACGAGCGTCAGAATGGAATTAGATGGATCAGAACGAAGACATACACCCGTCAATGATGACTAGTATACAAGAACGCGAACCTCACGTCGGCACTCCATCGCGAAAACAAAACTTGAGCAGCCCCGGGAACTCCATCCTCAATACTTGGCGTCCAACCAGTGTCACCATGGGCCCGAAGAAAATGAAGATCATAGGGGGACTAGGCGGTCTGAAGATGCATTAACTTCGGATAGACATCGTGCATTTGCAAGATGGCACTGTGGGAAGTAAATACCCTTAATGTCGGGACCTCAGGTACTGATCGACCAAATTCAGCATCGCCACCACTAAAAATTTGACGAATTAATTTCAGTACCACTCGGAAGTAATCCAAATTCAGTACTTTCGCAGCCGGATGAACCTGAGTCTCTGATTCAGTGACTAAGGGTCTGAGCTCTCACCGTCAATCTCCTCCACAGTCACTTCTCCTCTTCCACAATCAGTTGCCCCTCCTCTCCTTACCATTCACTATTGCTATCGTCAATGTTCAGAATACCACTCTCCTTCTACTCCCCAGGCCTCAGCTGCCTTTGTCACATCGACTAAAGGCTCTTTCTTCTCTGGGTAGGTGGAGTTACTATATTTGGACATTTTGATCAGAATTTCACAGCACTTTCATATGCCAACCCCCTCACCTCACACTCTAATCTCACTATCTCCATCGCCACCTCAAATGCATTACCATTGCATTCAACATTGACATGACAGCATGCCCTCTCCCTCTCCCTCTCCCTCTCCCTCACCATGACAACAATTCATTGACACCAATCAGGTCAACCTTACCTTCATCTTCATCTTGTTGACTGCACCCCCATCACATCTACCACACTCCCAGCGCCTCAAGCACACCCCCACCATGGTGATCACCCCCCAACCACCTCAAAACCACCTGGTCCAACATCTACATCAGACACATCCATGAAAGGGCTCAACACCATCTCAGTCACATGAGCTGAGTTCCATGCAGAATCAAAAAGAAAGCTCAAGGAATTGAAGAGGAGTTGATACAGTGCCAGTGCCGACACACTCTTAGATAATCAAGGCCCTGGTGGTCACTAAAGCTGCACAGCTGAGTGGAGGGAATGTAACCAAATGTGTTGTGGAAGAAGACCAAGGAACAAGTCGGACTTGAGTCTTGATCTGCACACACCACTGCTGTGAGTGAGGTATATATTGGGCACCTCTGCTGACCTTGAACTCTTTGTAGTGAATTGATGTTGCGTCATGGGATGCTGTCAAACTATTACCACAGGAAACAGACTCAACATGACTGAGCATTCTGTCATTGTCGTCGTCTTATGTATCCAATATGTTGAACCTTTTGCTCATGTTGGCAACAAGCATGTGTTTGAAGCATCCAGAGGATGCGAGAGATATGCCTCAAAGGAGGGTCAGGCATTGTGATGGTAAATTGCTCAAGGGTGGTATTAGGCTGATGACTGGGCTTGAGTGGAGTGATAGGTCAGTGTCCTCCTTTTTCTTTCATGATTGGTCATGCTCTGGATTCCTTCCATCTGAAGGATGATTCTCATGTGTCTACTGCACCTCAAACGCCTCAAGTGCGCCCCCAACCCCTGGACATGCCCCCATTGTGTCAACAGCACCCCCTTTGCATTCATTGCACTCCCAATACCTCAAACACACACCCAATGCCTTGGACATGGAAGCACCTTCGGGCTTGCCTTCCTTGGGTCATCAACAATATGGATTCAGACCCGCCAGTCACAGTATGTGTGGGTCACGCCAGGTATGAGCCTATGCACTGTCTATTGATGTGTCTAATCAAGGTGATATTGTTTTACCAAAAGACCAAAAGATCAAAACTCTTCTTCATCACTTTCATCATCAGAGGCTCTATCTTGTGAGGCTGGACTTGCATATTCTCCACCATGATCAATGATGTACCATTCCCCCTGAGTTTGTAACTGGCTGACTACAGACTGAATGTTTCAAATGTCAGTTGCAATGGTGGCTAGTTTTCGGGTATAACTGGTGAGTTCTTTTGTAGCATCTCTTCCTGCTGTTTGACATGGAGTCAACAAAGCAATCACGATTGTTCTCCCAGTGAGGCCTTGGAAAATACGAGCTGCAGCTTCTGGAAATCTGCAAACCAGGATCTTTTCAATGTGCCCATAACCAATATGCTTCAAATCACCTTCGTATTCAATCTCATACTATGTAATGTACATGTTAGTCTTCTTTTGTCCTTTTGTATTCTGTGGACAGCTCACCAGAACATATGATGATTTCCAGATAGTACTCTTCACCTTCCTTTCTGCGAAAGCTGTCCGAATTGCATCACCACCAGAGTGAACTTGAAGCTTTCCCCAGAGTGGTATAACAATGGGTAGGTGTTTTATGATTTCCGAGACACAGCCACCAATAATTTTTTTCAAATATTCAGCTACCAGCCTTCTTTCCTCACTATTCGGCTCGTAATCAAGCAACCTTGGAGAACGAAGGATATAGCCTGTATCTGAAATGTGTTAGTGCAATTTTGTCATTTGCAGTATACAACATACAGTCCTCAACCTCCATGTCTCATTCAGATACATTCTCCATGTTATGCCATGAATTGGATGGCAGTTCCTCTGAGACATCATACCGGACATGCATCTACTGAAGGTAAGCAATATTCAAAACCCATTTGTTGAGATTCCCCCATGGATGTTGCTTTGACTTCAATGCTGACTTGAGGGTACCACAATAACGCTCCAGGAAAAATGTCCATGTGGCCCATGATGAACCACAAGCACTGATATCATCTGCAACATGAAGGAGACCATGAATGGGCAAGGTACACGCAGAGATGCACCCCTCCTGATGCTGATAGCAGTACCTGCAATATAATCAATTGGTAAGATTGTTGTACTGCTGAGTAATCACCTTACCGCTCATAACAAACCACCCAGTTGATGATGGCATTTCATAAGTCTTCAAGGTGTTTGTGCTGAATGGTAAATTAAAGGGTGGTTTTCATGATTGTGATAAGATTGCACATATGATTGTAGTACTTCTCCTTCTTGAATCACCGATGGAAAAGTGCAGGAGCAAGATGGATGAACCAAAATCCCCATGACTCAGCAGTGAAGTAAGTTTGATTCTCTGCCACATTTCCCAATGGTCGCACAAAGGCAGAAGGTATAGTATGAGTTGCATTGGCAGTTTCATCACCAATCAGCTCCCAAATATGACCCTCAATCTCATAGTCTTTGTTTCCAGGCCCCAAGCCTTTGAAAGTTCCCATTCAGTGCTTCATGAGTGCCAGGATTATATTCTCAAGAAACAAATGCATCCACTCCCAAGGGTAGGATTTTGCCAAGTCAATCACATTAACTTGATGTCGTGAAGGTATGTTGATCTCCCTGATTCAAAGTCCTGCCACCTTGCCAATCCTCTCCCGAGATTTTGCTGAAGAAGCATTTCGAATCTGATTCCAAGTCTCATGGAAATGAGCATGTGTTCAAAGGGAAAGAGCATATGCATAAAACTGTGATCATGTATGTTGCCTTGGTGTAACAAGCAGAACGTAATAATTTGTTTTCTTCTGTGTTGAATTCCGAATACCAGTAATGAGACATGATCAACATGGACAGAGAGCATTATGACCACAAATTTTGAGCAACTTCTCGATGGCTATGATATCACCAAGCTTAAAAATCTTGTATGCACAAAGTGGGAACATGGTGCGAGTCAGGGAATCAAAGGTGATGATGCCTTTTGTGAGCTTAGCACAATCATCCTCAATGGGGGTCAAAAAGAAGGCGATATCTTTTGAAGAAGATGGGCCAGGGATAATACCAACACAGATAAGATTTCTGAGATGGGTTCAAATACTGGGAGGGAGATTATAGATCTGGATAAGTATTGAAGTTGCAGATGGCCCTTTTTGCCGCTGATCAAATAGCAGGTAACCATCAGTAGCCAGGGAAAAAGCTATGTCATTTGGGTGAGAAAAGAAATTGTGTGGCTGTTCGACACCATCGACAACAACACAGGTGTTGCACAGCTGATGATACAGATCTCCATCGAAAACATCAGATATCTGAGTTGGATCTGTAAAAGCTGTGTATTGATGATGGTAGAGAAGAGCATTGACAGTGTCTGGGTTGCTAAAGAGTCCTTGAAGTTGGGTACTGAGGGAAAGATAAGAGAACTGGCGACGAAAATGGTTGTCTGAGTTGTAATGATGTTCATTGCAGTGGGAACAGTAGTCTTGATATGCGTAGTGGCCAGTAAATGCCATACAGGAATTGATACAGCAATCAAAGTATTTTGGAACCACCCCTGTTAATACTTTGAGCCTATTCTCCACAATATACTCTGAGTCAAGTTCCAACTTGTGTGAGAATGCCTTGCGCCGCAGCAGCCAGGCAAAGGCCATTTGGGGCATGTTAGAACTCAACCGCAAGCCAAAGGCACAGAGATTGTCTCGATCTTGATCGCTTAATAAGATTTCTCCTGAAATTAATGTCTGTCAGCTTTGTCACACTGGGGAACAGCTGAGTTTCACATATGCAGGTCATGGTGCTCCATCTCAATCTCACCAGTGGCAGGATCCTGGTAAGGTACATACTCATCAAGCTCTTGATAACCGAGGTTCATGAGAGCATAGGCATGTCCAGACTCATTGTCTGATTCAGAATGAGCTTTCTCAGATGTGGAACCATCTAAAGAGGATGACTTGAAAGACCTGGAATCTGAGTCTTGTGGTTCAGGGGAATTAGCAGCAACATGTGAGTTGTCAACCTCGTCAACATCCATGGGCTGGTCAGATTGGTCCAGACCAATTGATGAAGTTGGTGACTGCGAGGTGCATCTGCTTGATACTGTGGGGGTAGCTGATGGAGAAATGTCCTCATACTTGGCTCGTTTGTAGTGGCAAAGGTGAGTATGATAACTGAGGGCCTTTTTCTGGCGCTTGCACTTTGATGAGCATCAGCAGTATTTTTTCTTGTGGCTGGGCATGATAATGAAAATCTAGACTTGCCACAACAGTGCTCACTGATACCGGAAGCCTGCTGGGACCCGGAAGAAGCCACTTGTTCCGCATCTCCCACTCACTGAGTCTCTGACCCACTGTTCAAAATGCCACGCAACAACAAACTCCAGAACGTTCCTGCAAGCAAGAAACTGAAGCAAATGGAATGGCAAGTTAACAAAAATCACCAAGAGGTTGAAACAGCCATGCATAAGTGCAACTTAACCTACATTTCCAGCACAGCAGTTTAGTAGGCCCACAGGTGTGAAGGAGGCTGGCGAGTGTCTCCAGGTTTGCCAAGCCGCCAATGCCATTCCTTGTCCAGCTGGCTCAGTGGGGAAAAAAACCTTCAATTTGCAGAAACTCATGGGTTTGAGCAATAACAAGCCGAAGTATAACAAAATCAAGGTTCAAGTCTAGTCATTCATTTAAATTGGTTATCACTCATATACCTGTCAGCGAGATGTCATCGAACTTGCAAAAATGAACAGTGTGGTCCTCACTCAGACTTTCATGGCGCAGTCAAAACTGAAAATGGCTTTCATCACAAACCTGGTATGTATGCATATATGCATCCATTGCTGAACAGCTTAATCACCATCTTCTAGGCGATGCAAGAAATCCCCTACCTTGCAAAGTTCAAAGACGGATGGCCAGTTGAATGCATCCTGATACAATACCTCAAAAACCATGTCAGATATAAGCGGCAGAGAGATCATGAACTCGCAGACCCTAAATCTGTTGATGAGGTCAATGAGATGGATGTAGAAGATGGGGTGCAGGTATGGAATTTCATTTTTTTAGCACATATATTCTACTCTGCACCTGTTCAAGAACCAGGAATGTGGACTCAGAAGAGAGGTTCATGAAACCAACAACAGCCAACATTGCAGTGCCAATGCCAGTGGCTCCAGAGACCAAAATTGCACCACTCGTGAAGATGTCAACCAACAGTCAAATGCCCAGAAGTCTGCTTTGACCAGTGGGAAAAGGGCATGTAACTCTCACCAAATCTGTACCCCATTCAAAATTATCCACCAATTTTAAAGGGATCAGCCACAGCCCAAGATCCACCAGTGAAGAAGGCAGCCACCGTGGGCAAGAAGAAAGCAACTTTGAATGCGACTAGCAGAGCAACTCAGCCCGACGCCAAAGAACAAAGGCATCACCTTCAACCATCCAAGTCGCAGCTGGTACAGGTCAGATGTCAGGAACTCTATTTTTACTTCACCTAATCACAATCACACTCTCACGTACTGACCTTCACTTCACACACACTGACACTTTAGTTCACGCACACGACCACATGTCTTATGCATGTCCTGGTCTGTGCACAGACTCTGTAGGTATATAAGTCGAGTAGTTACCAACCTGTATTTCTTCATCTTTGGAATCGTCATTCATCATTCTCATTAGCTCACTTTGAGTGATTGAGTCTGAGTCCTGATATAATTCCAAAGATAACCTTCACGTACCGCTCACTTGAGCCCTACATCTTCACCCTATCTTCCTCCTCCTCATCATTACACGTTTTACCTTGCCCAGAGGGTCCTCTCTTTTAGGCCCTCCGCAATCTCTACCTTACCACTACCCCTTGCCAAGCCCTCTTCGGGCAAAGCACATCTCTATTCAATAAAAGACCCGCTGTCCCAGGGTTAAGGGAACGAGAGAGTTGATCACTTTAAGATCGGGAGACTAGCACTCCGCCCACACTATCTATACGGTCGTCCACCGTACAAATAAGGATAAAGTTACTCCTCCCCATAGTGCACTAGGGGGCGTATTAGCAGAGCGCTAGAGGCTGCTACGTAGAACAAATTGATAACGTTTGCATCTGCCAACACTGGTGCTATCGTGTTGGGGCAATACCTGCCTAATAGGTATACTGAGCGTTACATCTCTCCTCCCGGTGTGAGATGTGCTCCGGAATCCTCGACCCTGACCCTCAAAAAGGATCAACACCTTCTGGAGAAAGATTTTCCTTGCCGATCCTCCTAAACCCGCATTCGGTCTAGAGTCCCCGCGAAATTACTTTAGTAACAGGGATACTCGGACATCGCGCTCCCTATCTACCCGCATTTCGGTCCCGATTAGACAAAAGTCTCAGGATACCGCATTGGCAGCTGTGCGCCTACGCGATCTTGAAATAGTAATCTAAGCTCGGACAACGCGCTTCCCCTTCCCATAACAGAACAACGCTTTGGCTGCTGTGCGCCGAAGCAACTCTGACTCACCCTGTTGAGCTACTCCCCTTCCACAGTCACCTCTCCTTCCACTTCGGAAGCCTCTCTCCCCTCACCCAACAAAAGAATGTCTGGTCTGCCTGACCAAGAACCCCAGGCCGAGTCTTCCGACTCAAACCAAATTACTCTCTCAGCGGAACAATTAAACGCCATCATCACCAATGCAGTTGCGGCTGCCCTCCAAACTGTACAACCAACCCAACCTCAGGTCACCATGCCTGAAATACCCAAATTAATCACGGCGCAAGGATTGGGAACCGGCGCGCCAAAAATTGGGAAATCATTCGTCCCAAAACCTGAGGGCTTTGACGGCTCTCAAAAGAAATTCGAGACCTGGTGGCAAAATATCACGCTACACATCGCGGGCTTTGAGGCAGCCCCAAATAGCCATCAGAAAATCCTCATCGTCCTCTCAACGATGACAGAAGGATCGGTGGCGGCGTTCGCCAACAACTTCATGAGATCCCATGGCTCGAGGCTAGCCTATTACGGCTTCGAAGAATTCACAAGGATGCTGGCAATGCACTTCGCCCCTGCCGACATCAAAAGAAAGGCTCAGATGGCCCTGGCTGTCATCAAACAACATGCCCACGAAAGTGTAGAAGCTTTCATAATAAGATTTAACCAATGCATTGCAGAGGCGCAAATTGACAAGGAACACGCGGGCGCATGGCTCGTACAATTAATCCGGCGGGCCGTGAAACCCGAAGTAGTCGACTATGTGGAAATCTCCCAGACCCACATGGTCGAAAACAAAAACATCGATGAGTGGCTCGTTACCCTCATCAGGGCAGACAGGATCCTGTCTGAAAAGGCTGAAAGGCGGCGTGCCTCAACCACGCCAACTGAAGGCCCTAGTAAGAACAGAACCTGGAACCCTGCACAGGGATACATCTCACCCAATTACAAGGGCAAAAAGCCAATTGCCAACTTTTTGGCAAACCAACCCGGAGCCCCAGCTCCCAACTCATCAGCCACCCCCGCCGCTAACACGGCAACAACTCAACCCAGCCCGAACCAAGCTGGTACGTTCGGCGCTCAAGGAGGTATTCCCATGGATATCTCAAAAGCCCATGCCGAGGGCAAATGTGCCAGATGCGGCAAACCGTGGCCATGTGCAGAGCATATGAGACCACGAAGAATTCGTGAGATGACTTTCTGCGGTCATCAAATCAGATACTCAAATTCCAATGAGCTGGCCGCAGAGATCCAGCACATTGAGAAGGATTTTCCAAGCGAAGGGAAGTAACGAGGTCGACTTCTCCTTCTGATAAGAACACGTCATGTATTAGTTACAATAAATATAATATTCTACCCATTGAAAACATGACTGAGACCTCACCAACAAGTAAGATTGAGTCGACGGAATCAGAACATCCCATCATTACAATCTTAAAAAAAAAGAAGCAACGGACCGAGTCGCCCTCTGTTCCTACGACGATCCTTCCCGAAAGGGTGGATAAGCCAAATTCGGCTGAGTCGCCTAAGAACAAGACGATCCTTCCTGAAAAGGTGGATATGTCCAAAGCTTCACCAAGAACCTGGATGAACATGGTAGACCCGTGGACTTCCCAATGGATCAAAAAGGTAGTCGATCAAGATAACCTGATTAGATCCCTCAAACACATAAGATCCTTTGTACATGACTCTCGAACAGAAGAAGTTTCCCCAAGATTAATTCAACAACTAAGGGAAATGTCCAATTTGGAAGCGCAATTCACACTCCGCGAACTCCAACAGAAACCAAGATTCATGCAAAGAAAAAGATCCCAAAACGCATTCAAAGTCAAAGTGAACATCCAAACCCCTGCAGGCGAAACATGTGGAATATTAGCCTTGTTAGACTCAGGATGTACTGGTACCACCATGGACCAACAATTCGCAAAAGAAAAAGGTCTGGAAACCCACAAACTCCCACGACCTATTCTAGTGTACAACGTGGACGGATCTATCAACCAAGCAGGATCTATCACAGAGTTTGTAGTTGTCGAACTCGCGATCGAGGACCACAAGGAGCAAATAGCAATGGGACTTTCCCAACTAAGCACCCACGCCATATTCCTGGGATATGACTGGCTCCGAAAACACAACCCGATTGTAGATTGGCGAGAACACACTCTCAAATTCATGTGTGACAATGATCACGTCCCCAACCTCGTGGCAACAGACGACGACGACGAAAAAGAAGAAGAAAGATTGTTCGCGATAAGTCACTCCTATCTCCGAAATCTCTCCACCGAAATCGCAATCCAATCGGGTGAAGCCAAAAGAGCCCAAACCTTCGAGGAAATCGTCCCAGAAGCCTACCATGAATTCAAGGACGTGTTCGACAAGGAAACTTTTGATGAGCTACCTCCTAGGAGACCCTGGGATCATGCCATCGAACTCCTCCCAGGAGATCACAAGGTCAACTGTAAAACGTACAACCTGACCAGTGCGGAACAGAAAGAGCTTGACAAATTCCTGGAAGAAAACTTAAAGACTGGTTGCATCCGCCCGTCAAAATCCCCATTCGCATCAGCCTTCTTCTTTATCAAGAAGAAAGATGGCAAACTCCGACTGGTTCAAGATTACTGAAAGTTAAATGAAATAACTGTCAAGAACCGATACCCTCTCCCTTTAATCTCCGAACTGATTGACAAGCTAAAATCAGCAAAGTACTACACCAAGCTTGATATCAGATGGGGATACAATAACGTGCGAATGAAAGAAGGAGACGAATGGAAAGTGGCCTTTCGCACGAATCGAGGATTATTTGAACCTTTAGTTATGTTTTTTGGACTTACTAATTCTCCTGCTACATTTCAAACTATGATGAACCACTTATTTAGAAATTTGATCAACAAAGGTAAAGTAGTAGTATATATGGACGACATTATGATCTTCACAAAAACACTGGAAGAACACCGTAAAATAGTTAAAGAAGTACTACAGATACTCAGAGACAACAAACTTTCATTAAAACATACTAAATGCGATTTCGAAACTGTAGAAACAGAGTACTTAGGACTTATAGTTTCAGAAGGACAGATAAAAATGGATCCCGGCAAAGTCAAAGGAGTCACAGACTGGCTGATCCCAAAAAACAGAAAAGAACTCCGAGGTTTCCTAGGATTCCTCAACTTCTATCGCAGATTCATTGAAGGATTTGCAAGCACTGCACGACCACTCAACGCCCTTACGTCCGAAAAAATACCTTTTGAGTGGACACCAACATGCCAAGAAGCCTTCGACAAGTTAAAGGCAAAAATCACACAAGCTCCGGCACTTCGGATGCCAACCGATACCGATCCATTTCGTATTGAAACAGATGGCTCTGGAATTGGCATAGGAGCAATTTTTACCCAAAAGCAAGATGATCGATGGCACCCAATTGCCTATATCTCAAGATCTCTTAATGATGCCGAAAGAAATTACCACGCGGCAGATCTAGAGATGCTAGCCATCATTTTCGCGCTTAAAGAATGGCGTCAATATCTCCTGGACGCTCATGAACCCTTTACGATCCTCATGGATCACAAGAATTTGGAGTATTTTACCAAACCCCAAGATCTTAGCCGCCGTCAGGCCCGATGGAATCAGATTAGACAAGAATACCACTATGTCATCCAACATCGGCCTGGCAAAACAAACCCCGCGGACCCTCTGTCCCGGAGGCCAGACTTTGAAAAGGGGGTAAAGGACAATACCCAAATAACTCTTTTTCCCATACCATCTGTTGGATCTGCTGAGTAATCCGTCCAGATGGAAAACCCTTCCCAGGATAATGCTTTGGCTGCTGAGCGCCCAAGCGACCCTAAATCTTCTGTCGGATCTGCTGTGCGATCCGTCCAGAATAACAAATCCCCCCAGGACAACACCTTGGCTGCTGTGCGCCTAAGCGATCCTGATTCAATCAAAGCCTTGGTAACAAAGAACCAATTCCGAACCGAAAGCTTCGTCAAAAAAGGTCTTGAAGACTCACAATCCCCTTGGTACACAAAGGACAACCTGATACACTGGAAAACTCTACTCTATATCCCTCTAAACCCTACCTTAAGAGAAAGAGTAATTAAGGAAAATCATGATCATCCTTTGGCCGGACATCCAGGCATCCGTCGAACCTTAGATCTAGTGAAAACTCGCTACTATTGGCCTACTATCAAGCGAGATATTCACAGATACGTCAAAGGATGTGACAAATGCCAACGTACCAAAACAGATAATCAGGGAAAGAAAACTCCCCTGAACCCAAATGAGGTACCCAACTCCCCATGGGAAATTATATCCATCGATCTGATCGGCCCACTCCCTGAATCACATGGAAAAAACGCCATTATGGTAATAGTGGACCGATTCT
>JBBPRA010000376.1:0-26727 GCA_038092775.1 Boletus rubescentipes
ACACTTATTCTAATAAGTATAGGAGAAATATATATAATGAAATGTCAGTCACGCTCATAAGTGTCAGTCATGACACTGTAGTAAGTAATAAGCATGAAGAGCGAACTAAACATTACTATGTCATTTTTTCAACAGGTCAAACCAAATGTGCTAATCAGACCCTTGAGCAATACCTTCGGATTTACTGCAACTACCAACAGGACAACTGGTTGGAGCTTCTTCCCCTTGCAGAATTCTCCTACAACAATGCACCCAGTGCTACCACAGGCATATCCCCTTTCTTCGCCAACAAGGGATATCATTCCAATTTCTCCGTCTACTCTGATGGTGAACTTACTTCCTCCTCTGCCAAGTCTTATGTCACAGATTTGGATAAGCTCCATGACTTCCTCTGATCAGAGATGCTGGAAGTGCAGAAGTGCTACCAAGGACCAGCAGACGCAAAACAAAGTCTGGCTCCCAACTTCAAGGTCAGCGATCAAGTATACCTCAAGGCAAAATACCTCCACTCCACCAGACCATCCAAAAAACTCTCCGAAAAATACTTAGGCCCTTTCACAATTATCTCTAAACCTGGTACTCACTCTTTTATGTTATGACTTCCAGACTCTATGTGCTCGGTACATCCAGTATTTCACATTTTTCAGTTAGAACCTTGTGTCCTGAATATGATTCCAAACCATGTCCAACCTCCAGCACCTCTGGCCAAGGTGGACAGAGAGCCTGAGTATGAGATTGAGGAGATCCTAGACTCCAAGATCGACTGGAGATGACATCACTGTCAACTCCTGTACTTGGTACGTTGGCTTGGCTATCAAGGGACAGATGACAAGACCTCCTGGCTACTTGCTACAGAGTTAGGAAATGCGAAGGAACTTGTTGTGAACTTCCATTGGAGGTATCCCAATAAGCCTGGACCACTCCCCTCCTAGTGCCAACATGCTCCAATGTCTCCTTGAAATTTTCCATTTCTCTTTTGTTTCTCCACTAACTCTGTTTTTAACTTCATGATCATTTTATTTACATTAAGGATTAATGATGAGAAAGAAAAAAAAAAGAAAGAAATGACTATTTACTATTCTCTACTCTTCCATATCCTCATCTCCTTCTCCATCCTTGTCTCTGTCTTCTCTGTCCTCTGTCTCCTTTCCCTTCTCTTCTTCTTTCTCTCCCACTCCCACCTCCTTCACCTCACATGCCTCCGTCTGTACCCCCACCTGTGGCCTTTTCCTTATCCTCCTGTCCTCCTTGACCTTGTGGACCTCATCTCTGATCCTCTTCACCTTGGATGTGATTGTTCCAAGATGACCTGCTACCTTCTCGAGGAGCGCCCAGATGGCGTCCTCGAGTGGGGGGGCAGCCGCCCGCAATGGTCCCACAACCGGGATAACTACCTCCGGCTGCATCCACTTCCTCTGTTTGGGATCCTCCTCCTCCTCCTCCTTGTCCCCTTCCACCCTTGCTCGCTTGCACATAATGTGCAGCTTCATGCTCCTCAGGCACATGGTCCCCTTCATTCCCACTGGGGGCTCCTTGCACTTGTAGCCTTGGTTGAGGCAGCGATGGCAGGGTGTAGAAGTACACTCAGTACTGGATAGAGTCAGTGACTAGTGTATTCCACACCTGTAGAAGTACACTGTAATGTATGAGTACAAGGTGTGAAGTAGTAACAGACAGATCTCACCTCAGTACTGGATAGAGTCAGTGACTGAGGTGTAGAGTTGCGTCGAGGCAAAGGTTATCTACATGATTATGTAATACGGATCTAACCAAGTCCGTTTGTACCGTAGTCCATACGAGAATAATACAACACTCCCCTCAAACGGAAGGGTGTAGTCCAAGTTCCTGAGCAAAATGTTTAGCTTTAATGCTTGGAAGAGCCTTTGTAAGAGTATCAGCAACCATGTTGTTCAAAGGACAATAAAGAAAACGAATAGAACCATCCTCAACAGTGAAATGAATAAAATGATAACGGATGTCAATGTGTTTTGTACGTGCATGATAGCTACTCTCGCGGGTTAGTGCGATAGCAGACTGGTTGTCTCCAAAAAGGGTCGTTGGTTCCGTCAGTGGTTGGAACATTTCTCCAATGAGGCGTCAGAGCCAAAGAGCTTCTTTTGCAGCATGTGTAGCAGCAACATATTCGGACTCTGCTGTGGAGAGAGTGACAAGCTCCTGCTTCTTCGATCCCCAAAGAATTGCCCCTCTGTCAACGAGGAATGCAAAACCAGTGATGGCTCATCGATGCTCCTGAGTAGCACCATCTGCGTCGACATATCCAACAAGGCCTTGAACCTGTGTTCTGAAAGTCAGCGAGAGCAATTTCATATCAATCAGGTAACGATAAATTCACTTGACGGCCTCCCAATGGTCCCATCCAGGGTTGGCATTAAACTGAGAGACAAAAGAGGTCATGAACGCGATGTCCAGTCTAGTACCAGTAGCAAGATGGATGAGAGAACCGACGGCTTGACGATATGGAACATTCCGCATATGAGCAATTTCGGTTGTAGTCTTGGGACACTGCAACTCTGATAATTGGATATGGGGGTCAAGAGGGATTGTGACAGGTTTTGCATCAGCGAAGTTGTACTTAGTTAGAATCGCGTTGATATAGGACTCCTGGGAGAGGGATATTGTATGCGCTTTTTGATCGCGTGTGACCTTCATCCCCAGTAACCAACTGATCAGTCCTAAATCTGTGATCCTAAAATGTGTGCCAATCTCCTCTTTGAACGCTTTGATAAGAGTCGAGGAACTTCCTGTGACCATACAATCGTCAATGTGTGATGCAAGGATCAGAATGTGGTGAGCCATCATTGCAACGAACACTCCCCAGTCAGCCTCCATCCATTTGAAGCCTAAGTCGTGTAGCGTGCTGCATAATCAACGATACCACTTGAGTGCGCCTTGCTTGGAACCATAGATAGCGATGCAAAGTCTTGCAACTAAGTCGTGACCTTTCTTATTGAAGCCAGGTGGGAGCTCCATGAAGATCACTTCATCTTCATCAAGTTTGCCATTGAGGAATGCACTGTGGAAGTCGAAAATGTCAATGTCCCAGTCCCAGCATGCTGTGATAGCCATAATAAGACGGAGCGAGGCAAGACAAGCGACAGGTGCATAAGTCTCATTGTAATCAACACCATACTGTTGGGTGAAGCCACGCGCAACTAGTTGTGCCTTGTACTTGTCGATTTCACCCGCTGAGTTCTTCTTTATCTTGAACACCCATTTGCAGCTTATGATGTTGGTGTTCTGGGGACATTTGACCACATTCCAGGTGTGTGCGTCATCGAGACTCTTCAATTCGGCATTGATTGCTTCCTCCCATTTGGGCCAATCTGGCCGTCGTTTGGCATCATCAATGGTCACCGGTTCAAGTCCTTCAGCATCCATGCTACCGGCAACTCAAAGGTATACCTTCTCCAACTCCTCCAAACACCTCTTCTCCATGTCAAGGTTATCTATTGGGTAAAGCTCATGAGTGGGAATTCCCTGCCTCTTCTAAATGAGCTACAAATGTTCTTGACCTTATTCACACTGATCTATGTGAAATGCCAATCTTGTTACATTCTCACAATAAATGGATCATTACCTTCATAGATGATGCTTTGGGCTTTTCTGCCCTTCATTTTCTGCAATCTAATAAAACAACCCAAAAGCAAGTTAATGCCTCAGGTTATCCACTAGACAGGGTAAACCACTAACAAGTGAAAGAGTTGGAATGAGTCCACTTTGAAGGTGAAACTCCAAGAGAATCAGACTGGGGTTGCCAGTCGATTCCTTGGACCTTATATACTGGCATAGAGTATGTACATGTTTGTATTAGATCTACTGATACTATCTAGGGTAGGCACAATGGAGATGAAAGACATGATATAACTGCATGGTGGTGGCAGAATGGAAAAGAAGCATGAACATAAGGGGTGTGCATGTGTGTGGCAGCATAGCCATGCACAGCACAGAAATGAACTGTCAAGGATAAAGTTAGGTTTAATAAAGCAAGGTTTTCCATGAGGCAAACATGTGTTTGTGAGTTTGTGAAGGGTATGAGATAAGTGAGTTCCTGTAGGGAATCTTCTCACAGTTCGAAGTCTGAAAGATAAGATAAGAGAGAAAAAAGTGATAAGTTCATTGAAAGTAGTTCCTAGGGTAGGACTATAACATCTAAAGCAGATGCTGTTTGTAAAGCAACCAAGCAAGCTATCCAATGAAGGACTGTGTTACTGATTTTAGTGAGGGAAAGTGTAGGGAGAAGTAATGCTTGTCACTACCCACTGAAGGGCCATAGGCAAGATCAAGAAGTTAAAGTGGAAGGGATAAGCCTATCTTGCTTGGGGTACTCACCACACTGACTTGCAGAGGAAAGACCAAGAGAAATTGACTGGAGTTCTCTGGTGGTGACTTTGGCCTTTATATACTACTACAGTGTTTGTACATGTGTACACAAGATCTCTGATCAAAGATAAGAGCGACTATTGCTACTGGTCCAACAAAGCATGGAGATAAGAGAGGGAATTGCTATAGGACTGGTGTTAGTATGAGTCATTCAGAGTCAGAGATAAGGGATGTGCACAGCCATGGAATGGAAGCAAGGTGGAAATTAATGAGGCTGTGGCTTAGATAGGGAAAATATTTAACTGATGAGTCAGTGTAAATGAGTCATGTATAGTGTGGAAAAGAGAAGCTGTGTTTAGACATAAGGCACTCCTTTAGAGTGGTTTGAAGAGAGAAAGAGAGAAAATGACTAAGTTAAAAAGGGGTAAGCATAAGAAGTGTAGTGCAAGTGTAGCATTCATAACAGTTTGTTGCCTCCAAGATCTGGTCTCTTGGGCTGAAGCTCAGACTGGTTATCAGTTATGATCTGTACAATTAGACTGAGGAGGGAAATATATCAATGATAATCTCAGGACATTCCTATCATCCAGAGGCATTGAACATCAGACTTCAGTGCCTTGTACCCCTCAACAAAATGGTGGTTGAGCTGAATACTTCAATTGTACCATCTTGGAGAAAGCAGAGGCCATGTGCCAAACTGCTTGCCTTCTACCTTCCTTCTGGCAAGAAGCTCCTCATGGTTCAAGGTCTGAAAGATAAGATAAGATAAGAAAGAAAAATAACAAGTCCATTAAAATGTAGTTTCTTAGGGTGGGACTGTAACACCTGATGTGTCATACTTTAAGGTTGTTGGATATTTGGCATATGTATTCATATTCAAAGAGGATTGTTAAAATAAGCTATCAGCTAAGGCCAAAGAAGCAACCTTTATTGGTTACAAGAAAGATACCAAAGGATACCAATTCTGGTCTCCTAAGGGCAGACAAGTAGTGATTTCATCTACTGCTACATTTGATGTATTTGTTTTTCTGCATTGTTCTAGAAAGTCAGATGATAAACTGCCTCCTATTCCTCAAGACAATGAAGATGAAGTCAATCATGATCCTTTACAGGGTCCTAAACCTCAAGAAGATATATTGGTTACTCAATATTATTCATTTCCATCTATGGAAGATTGACACTATCCCAATCAACAAGTTCCTCCAGGTAATCAACAGCCATCTGATAATCCTCCACATTCCTCATTTCCTCCTTCTACATATACATTGGTTTTACCTGCTATACCTAAACCTAGGAGAGGTCAGAGACCTTGCCATCCAAGGATCATGCCAGATAATGCATATGGCAATCATCATCCCCCTGTTGAGATTGAGAGAGATCTACAACAAGGTGGAGATTCAAATTGGAATAAGAAACCAACTAATGAGGAAGATCTTGGAGATCTCTATAGTGTGAAATTCTTTAATCACATCTTAGCCTCCACTGCTCCTGCTTTTAATATTCCAAAGCAGTACAAGGATGTTGCAAAGTTATCTGCAGATGAACAACATCAATAGAGGACTGCCATGCAAGAAGAAATGGATTCCTCGCAAGATAGAAAAGTCTGGGACTTGGTCAATCTACCACCTGGTCACACATCTGTCAAAGGGAGATGAGTTTATGTTGTCAAAAGAATTCACACAGATCTACAGAATAGACTTTGAAGAAACCTTCTCTCCAGTTGCAAGGTTTGAATCAGTTTGACTCCTTCTCTCCATTGCAGCACTCAATGTTAAGACTGCATTCTTATTTGAAGATCTAGATGAGGAGATCTATCTCAAACAACCAGAAGGTTTCATCAAGAAAGGCATGGAGAACAAAGTTTGTTGTTTGAGGAAGGCCATCTATGATCTCAAACAAGCCACCCTTCAGTGGAACAAGGCTCTGCATCAATCCCTACTGGATATGGCATTTGTTTGCACACATTCAGACCCAGGAATTTATGTTCACTTTCATGGTCAGAATATTATTATTCTTGTCATTTATGTTAATGATTCTCTCTTTATTGGTTCCAACAAGTCCTACCTCAAATTCAAGAAGAAGCAATTCATGGATTGTTGGGAATCTAGGGATCTTGGTGAAGCAACTGAAACAATCCAAAAAGCAAGTCAATTGGCTTAGGTCATCCACTAGATGGTGTGAACTACTAACGAGTATAGAGAGCTTGATTGAGTCTGCTTTAGAGGTGAAACTCCAAGAGAATCAGACTGGGGTTGCCAGTCAATTCCTTGGTCTTTATATACTGGCATAGAGTATGTACATGTTTGTATCAGATCTACCAATACTGTCTAGGGCAGGCATAGTGGAGATTAACAACATGATGTAACCACATGGCAGTGGCAGAATGAAAGAGAAGCATGAACATGAGGAAAGTGCATGTGTGTGGCAGCATAGCCATGCACAGCACGGAAATGGACTGTCAAGAATAAAGTTAGGTTTAATGAAACAAGGTTCACCATGAGGCAAACGCATGTTTGTGAAATGGTGAAGGGCATGAGATAAGTGAGTTCTCATAGAGAATCTCCTCACAGTTTGAAGTCTGAAATGATTAGATAAGATAAAGAAAAGAGAAAAATTGATTAAGTCCATTGAAAAGTAGTCTCTGTGAGTGAGTCTGTAACAGCAACAGAATATCTTGGCATGTGGATCACCTGAGACTGTGTGAAATGCACTCTAAAATTGGATGAGATCACATATGCTACTGAAGTAATTGAGCACTTCAAGCTCAATAATGCCAAAGTTGCTCATACTCCATTGCCTTCAGGATATAATCCTGCACCAAACCCTAAGACTACCACTCCTCAATTGCACAGTTGCTATTAGTCAGTCATTGGATCACTGTTATATATTATGCTTGGGACACACCCTGATATTGCCTTTTCTGTTATTAAGATATCACAGTTCTCCTTGAATCCATCTGAAGAACATCTACAGAAAGCACTCTACAATACCTTCTTGATACAAAGGATCTCTGCATAACCTATGATGGAGCCAGTGAATCTGGCTTTGTGGCATACTCTGACACAGATTGGCATAGAGACTTGAAAACTTATCAATCCACTTCAGGTTATGTGATGTTCTTAGGCAATGGAATAGTCTCATGGCTATCCAGGTGACAACACAACATCACACTGTCTTCTATAGCAGCAGAATATGTTGGCATGATAGAAGCATCCAAGCAGATCTCTTGAATTTGGAATCTCCTATCTGAAATGAGATTCAATATCAAATCAATACTGCTTTTAGTCAATAATCAAGGTGCCATGTTTCTTGCTTCAAACCCTGCTCAGGAAGGGCACACTAAACATATAAAGATTCCAGAACATTATATCTGACAATGCATCCAGAAAGAAAAGATCAAACTTTTCTATATTCCTACTAATAAGCAGAGAGCAGATATCTTCACTAAGAATCTGACTTGGCAGCATTTTGAGGAAAATAGGAAGTCAGTATCACTCTCAAGATATACATCATGAATAGTGAGGTGGAGTGTTGGAAATCAACATAGTAATGTCTAGTTCACTTTTCATGACTACTACTTACAGAGAGTGTGGGAGGAGGAGGTGTTACAAATGCTACATTTTTCCTACATTTCTCATGCCTATTCCTTTTTAACTTAGTCGTTTTCTCTCCCTTCAAACCACTCTAAAGGAGCACCTTATGTCTAAACACAGCTTTTCTTTTCCATACTGTGCATGACTCGTTTACACTGACTCACCAGCTAAACCTTTTCACTATCTAAAGCACAGCCCTCTTAATTTCCACCTCACTTCCATTGTATGGCTGTGCACAATCCTTATCTTTGACTCATAGGTGACTCATATTATCACCAGTCCTATAGCAATTTTCCCTCTTATCTCTACACTTTGCTGAACCAGTAGCAATAGTCACTCTTATCTTTGATCAGAGATCTAGTATACACATGTACAAACACTGTAGTAGTATACAAAGGCCAAAGTCACCACCAGAGAACTCCAGTCAAGTTCTCTTGGTCTTTTCTCTGCAAGCCAGTGTGGCGAGTACCCCAAGCAAGATAGACTCAACCTGTCCATTTTAACTCTTTGACCTTGCCTATGGCCCTTCAGTGGGTAGTGACAAGTGTTACCTCTCTCCACACTCTCTCTCACTAAGATCAGTAATGTGGTCCTTCATTGAATAGCTTGCTTGGTCACTTCAGGAGGCATAGCTCCAGGAACTGGTTGATCTACTGGCTCAGAAGGCTGTTCCCTGCCAGTAAGCTCTTTTCAATAATTCTTTTTTTCCCTCTCTTTTATTTGTTTGATGGATTGTTCTCATTCATCAAAGATATTTCCAGACCATAAGGGCAGGCAGTGGATTTGCTCAGAATGCCTTGGCAAGGCTGATGGCACATCTAATTGCGGTGTATGCCATGGTAGTGTAACTGGAGGTGGAGGTAAAGAAGTGGAAGAGAGTTCTTTCTCTGGTTCAGACTCAGATTCCACTAAGGGTGCTCACTTAGGGATCTTAATCTTTTTACAGGTGTAAGAGGAGTCAGAAAAGTTATGCAAGTTGTTAATTTTTTTTTTAAATCCATTTATGTCCTGTTGGAGTATGTTACTCTATGTAGGACAGAACTAGACTAGGTGAAAGGGGCACTGGTGCCCCTACTGCATCCCTGTTTGCTCAAATGCCCTGAAGAGCAAGCCATTGGCTTCTCCTCAGTCCTGTCATTCCTGCCAATAGTATTAGACAAGCTAAACTCCTGAATCAGTGGTTACCCTTATGATATAATGCATGTGGTTGGTAAACCAGCTGATGTTGCTGTGGGTATCATATACCTGGTGTTACAGTCCCACCTCAGGGACTACTCATTTAACAGACTTAGTCAATTTTTCACTCTTCATCTTATCTCATCTAATCATTTCAGACTTTGAACCATGAGGAGATTCTCTACAAGAACTCGCTTATCTCACGCCCTTCACCATTTCACAAAACACATGTTTGCCTCATGACGAACCTTGTTCTATTAAACTTAACCTTATTCTTGACAGTTTATTTCCGTGCTGTGCATGGCTATGCTGCCACACACATGCGCACCACACATGTTATGCTTCTCTTCCATTCTGCCACCACCATGCGGTCACATCATGTTATTAATCTCTGATATGCCTGCCCTAGACTGTATCGGTAGATCTGATACAAACATGTACATACAGTATGATAGTATATAAAGGCCAAGGAATCGACTGGCATCCCCAGTCTGATTCTCTTGGAGTTTCACCTCTAAAGTGGACTCAATCAACTCATCCCTTTGTTAGTGGTTCATGCAGTCTAGTGGAAAGCCTAAGGCAATTGACTTGCTTTATTGGTTGTTTCACCTGGCCAGCCCTGAAGGGCAGTCAGGTATGATAGGAAGAGGGGTGTGGCACAGAGAAAAGAAAGAAAGAAAGAAAAAGGGAAGAGAGAGATAGGTGGTTAGTGAATAGGCACAGAGATGAGTGTGGGATCTGGTTGGTTAGTGTATGACTCATAATCTGTGGACCTAACCACGTATATTGTGCAAACAGACTCAATATTTCTTGGAAAACCACTCTCTCACTCTAGATTCCTGCTAACTTGTCCACCAATCAACCCTTTTTTTCAAGAGTCCTATGGCTCCCACATCATGGTAGTCTTTCCTCCATCAATGAGCAGAGTATTTTGTGCATTTTTTATGGATGGGGCTTGTCCTATGTATGCTCCAACACATGGATTTGTATCATATAGTGCATCATTAGTCCTTTCTTCTGATATGGGCTGAAATATCACCAAGAGAGGAGTAAAAGTGCTTCATTGTATTGATGAAGTTGAAAAGGGAGAGCATTGCTCCTGGGTCAGTGAGGAGGAATGAGATGTGATAGACTGCATAGTGGATGTTTCTTTCAAGGATGGCTCTTTCATGTACATATTGGGGACATTCTGAGAGATAGTATTTGACTGTTTCTTTTATGTCTGAGCAGAAGGGGCAGAATGGGGTTGCATGTTGTTTGATGTGATATAGGTGATTGTGAAGTGGGCTGTGTCTGATACAAAGCCATATTAGAAGGGATGTTTGTCTGCAGTTAAAGAGCAGCATGAGCTGTATGAATGATCCAGTCAGTAGTTTGTCATTGATTCAAGATAGGTGAGAAGGTCTAACTGATGCAGCCCATAATCATTTTCATCTCTCCTTCTTGATGTGCTGTTGATTTTGGAGCAGTGCTGACATGCTAAGTGGGAGCTTTTCTTCCTGGAGGAATAGGGGAAGGCATTTTTGTGTGCTAGTACGTGTTGCATTCATTGCTGCCCTTTTTGCTTCTTTGTCTGCTTTTTCATTGTCTGGAATGTCCTTGTGGCTTGCCACCCATTGGATGGTGATGTCCTTCCTGCTGCAGTGGTGCTTCCTTCTGGTGGCTTGAATCAAGCTAGTGAATTGGTCGATCAGGTAGTGGCCTGATTTAGTGGTGAATACTTCACCAGACTTGATTCACCAGACTTGATGGTGGCTTGGTTATTGATGAAGATGTTGATTGGGAGCTCAAGGTCTCTCTCCATGTAGATTAGGTGGGCCACCATCACTATTCCCACTACTTCCACTTTATAAATGGTATGCTCTTGGTCTGTCCCCAGGTGGTTGTTATGATTCTCTTCCTTGGTACAGCCCTTTTCCTCATTTCATCATTTCATTCTATCTCTCCTATCCCAGGATTCTTCACCTATGACTATCACCACTATCTTCTTATCCTGGGACCAGATAGTGAAGTATGCTAGGGTTGCACCCTGGTATGTAAAGGATTGCCAATGCACTGATTTCTCCATCTGTTCCAGAGCCATCAGTGTGGACTTGAGTCCCTGTTTTTATGTTGTTATGCTTGCTGATAAAATTTACCTTGCTCAAGGCTATGTGGATGTTGAAGGGATTTCTGAAGTCAGGTTTCCATCAAGCCAGGGATATCAGTTTGATTTTTGTTGGGTTGAGGTGGAAACTTTGACAGAGGTGGTGAAGGGAGGAGTGGTAATGCTTGACATATCATTTTGCAGCTTGTCTGATAAGGGGGTGGAGAGGGTGGAAGGATGGATGGGCAGCTAGACAGAGGGCTGCATGGTAACATAGGGTCTATATGCACTGTGCTATGGGGATAAGTTTGACATGTGCCTCTACTGCATCACCTACCATAGTACTAAAGGTGCCTGTGATGGTAAGGGCTGCAAGTTGCTATACTCTTCCAAGTCACCTAGATGTGCCTAACAATCCCCTGTTGATGTTGTTGGATTCTCCTGTGTAGATTGGCTGAAACCTAATCTTAGTGAGCTCTGATACTGTTATGCGAGTGTTGCAAACAGTCAAGGTAAATGAGCAAAGAGTCCTTCAAAAGTAGAACATAGACTTGTAGAAGTAATCAGGAGCTTGATGAGCTCTGATGCAATGAAGGTAGTCAAGAGCTTGGCAAGCTCTGGTGCAACACGGGTGGTCAAGAGCTTGGTGAGCTCTGGGGCAACAAAGAACAAAGGCAGATTAAGCCTTGGAACTTGATGACCCAAGACTAGAAAGATACAATGCATGGATTGCATAGATCAAGAGTGAGGAGTAAGTACGAGTATGTGGACTTATATACTCTGAAGTAGATCTGCTTAAGTAAGTGGAAGAATGTTACAGAACAAGGTAGAACATTCTACTGAGTAAAGGTGGAAAGTCATGGAATGTCAAGGAAGGATAGATGATTAAGAGGAACACATAGTCAATGTGAGAGAATTGGCTAGAGGAGTAAGTGTCCATAACTAAAAAGGAGGAAAAAGAATAACCCCTGTCCAGTAGTAGTACAAAGAATGGCATAGGGGTTAGAGGGTGCATATGGTAAATGTGAGGGGCCCTAGGATAAGAAGGTAATGATGATAAGCATAAGAGAAGGATTTCGGGAAGGGAAACATAGCATGAAATGAAGATATAAGAAAAAGAGTGCTGCCAAGGAAGAGAATCATAACAGATACAGTGAGATCAAGGCAAGGTTGAATTGTACAGATCAAGAGTGAGGTACATGTTACAGAAGTAAGGCTTTACGCTATAAAAGGCTCATAGAGTAATTAGAAAGAATATGACAGAATGTCAATGGAAGAACATGTAGTCAATGCAAGAGAATTGGCTAGAGGAGTAAGAGTCCACAACAAAGTGAGAACAAGATATGTAAACACTGTCTGGCAGTAATGAAGAGAAATGGCATAGGGATGAGTAGTACTTGAGCAGATATATGGTGAAGGTGGGTGGTACTAGAACCAGAAGATAGTGGTTGTATTCAAGATAGAAGTGTCCTAGGAATGTATGTCTAGTCTGCTCAGTAAAATGAGGAAAAGATATGTAAAGATAGATATAAAATTATAACAGTAACTTGTCCATAAAGTGCAAGAGAAGCCTACCTAAGATTAGAGGTAGCAAGAGCAGATCATCACATTCATCTCACACACCAAACCCTTGCACTTCAGATTATTTCCCATAATACACTTGTCCTACAATAACTTATGTGGTATAGAAAAGTGTGCAAAGTGACTTGCATACTATGGACTATATTATGCAAGTGTCATTGACAGTTGAAGTAAAGAGCAAAGAGTCCTTCAAAGTAGGATGTAGACTTACACAAGTAATCAAGAGCTTGGTGAGCTCTAGTGCAGTAAAGGTATTGAGGTCAAAGGCTAGTTAGGCTTTGATGCAAGTCACTCAAGATGAAGAAGAGGAATGATGCTAGATTGTGCAGATCAAGAGTAAGGAATAATGTACTGGAGCAAGGTCTTATATACTCTATGTATTGAAGACTCACTGAGTAATCAAAAGAATATAGAAGAACATACATAGTAGAAGAAATGCTGAATAAGAAAAGGAACAGAGAAGGTCATGGAAATAGATTGAGACATGATGAATAAGTGAAACCATGTAATCTAAGATATGTAAGAATTGATTAGAGGAGTGATAGTCCATGACAAAGTGTAAATGAAAGATAGCCCCTGTCTGGTAGTAAGGTTAAGGAGAAAGGGATTAGAGTGTGCATATAGTAAACATCAGTGGTTCTAGAATTAGAAGATAATGATAATAGTTGTATGAGATGAACTCTAGAAAGTAAGAATGCACCAGAGCTCATAGGTAAAGAAGTAGAGTTGAGCCTGGAGAACTGGAATTTTGCTAGAAGATTTTGAGATATAAGTAACCCTAAGAGTGAATATTGCTATAGGACCAGCAATAACATAAGTCAGAATGAGGTAGAAATAAGTGATAACCCACAGTCATAGAATGAAACTAAGACAGAAATTAAAAGAGTTGTGCAGATGGACAAAAGCTTTAGCTGGTAAGTTATAGAAAATGAAACATGCATGATATTGAAAAGAAGCTGTGTTTAGACATAAGGCATTCTTAAGAATGGTTAGAAGAAATGTGCAAAAGAAGCAAAAAATGCTAACCTCATCATGCATGGCCATATATTATCTAAGCCAGTAGCCTCAATGATGTCTCCATTGACTGAGTCATAGATATCTATGTACTCATTATTACTCTTTGATCATTGGTGCTCTAATGGCAATAGTATCCTTGTGAGACCTGCACAAGCCACAAGTGCTCTTACACTTTGGCAGAGATATCTGGGCAGGTTCTGTATCATCAGATGAGAGCTCTTTCAAGTATGTGACAGTAAAGAATATGTCAGATATGATAGTATCAAGATAGATGGTGGGTTAGCTATTGATAGCTCAAGATTATGGCCATTATCTATCAAGGACAAAGTTATCTTACCTATTGAGGTAGGAATGCACACATCCAAGATGCAAATAGACTTGCAGGAAGAGGCTAACCTTAAACCCAGTGAGTAGGAAAAAAAGCCTCCTTGATCTGGGAATTAAAAGCAAAGTGCCCTTGTCCTTGGTAGAAGTGTAACAACTGGTTGATGTAAAGACTAGGGTCAAAGGTGGGTGTGTTTTCAACTAACTGACCATCTAGTATCTAACCATTTTAAATTGGATAACTCTAACTCAGTTCAACAATAACCATCAATAATTATTCAATTATCTAACTCCAATGATTTAAATCAACCTATAAACCTATATCATATACTCATCTAACTAACTAACCAATCTCTGAACAACCTAATCATCTAATATCTAAGAATCTAACTTCAACTACTCAGTTAACCAACCACAATCAACAATCTATATCAGCCAATGATCTAACCCAACTAACAATCTATCAACAATCTATATAATAAAGGATAACCAACTAATAAATCTAATTCAATCATCTGACAATCCCATAAGCTATTATCCAACCATTTCAATCAACTAGTTAACATCTTATCCAACCAACCAACTATCAACAACCATCTGATTAAACAAACCAACTAAGACATCCAACCATCCAACCAACTCATTCAACAATTCAACCATCCAATCATTTATAGGAGTGAGTCCTCTAATATCAACAACCATCTCATCTAATCAACCAACTAAGACAACCAACCATCCAACCTTGGAGTTATTGTATTAGAGTGATTGAAGTGATTGGACTTGATACATTGCATACATTGGAGCCATTTTATTGGTCCAAGTGTAGTGATTGGAGTGGTTGGAGTGGTCTAAGTGTAGTGGTTGGAGTGGTTGGAGTGGTTGGATTATCTAGGGGGGTCCAAGACTTCAACTCATATGGATAGATCAAGAGTAGTGAATAAGTACAAGTTTGTGGACTTATATACTCAGGAAGAGATCTGCTGAATAAGCGAAAGAATACCACAGAACAAGGTAGAATGTTCCACTGAGTAAGAGTAGAAAGTCATGGAATATCAGGGAAGGGAAGAGGAGTAAGAGGAGTATGTAGCTGATGTGAGAGAATCAGCTAGAGGAGTAATTGTCCATGACTAAGAAGAGATAAGCAAAGAGTATCCCCTGTCTGGCAATAATACAAGGAACAGTGTAGGGGTTAGAGGATGTGTACAGTGAATGTGAGAGGTCCCAAGATAAGAAGATAGTGATGATAGGTGTAAGAAAGGGACCCTGGGAAGGGAGATGTGGCACAAAAAGAAGAAATAAGGAAAAGAACGCTGCCCAGGAAGAGAATTGTAACACTGACATTCATTAGAGATATTTCTCCTATACTCATTAGGATCACTGTGACTGACATGATTAGATCAGTCACACCAGTATGGTATCATTTCATATCATCCTTTGCTGATCATTATGATATCATATTCTTTTCTTATTGATGATGCCATACTTCATTATTTTACACCATATACTTACAATCTAGTGTGATTACTTACCATTCTGATCTCATATTGGATATAGATATATCAAAATAGAGAGACAAAGGGAAGAACATAGTGGAGATCCAGAGGTCCAGAGTAGTGTTGTGAGTAAGAACACTTCAGACTTTGTGTCTTGTGAATGTGGAGTTGGGCTGGAGGGCTGGAGATGGCTGAATGGGATATGACACTGATGACATGAGCTGTGGCTGCAAGAGTCCTAGTAACTCAAGCATGACAGGTTTGAGGATGGCAGGATCAATATTGTCAAGGAATGAATTCAGTCACCATAATATAGTGTCCTTCTCAGCCTGTGTTTGTGTGGCAGTGGATGATGGATGGGATTGTGTCTTTGGACCCTCTGATATAATATTTGAGCCAGGAGTGCTTACTATTTTTTGCTTCTGGCTAATACTTGTCATTGTGGTCAAGGCCATCAAAATGGTAGATTGAGGTGGGTGGATGTTAGGGTCCCACCCTAGGGACTACCTTTTTCAACAGACTTGTCATTTTTCTTTCTTTTGATCTTATCTTATTTTTTCAGACTTCAAACTGTGAGAAGTTTCTCTATGAGAACTCACTTATCTCATGTCCTTCATCTCTTCACAAACACATGTTTGTCTCATGGTAAACCTTATTTCATTAAACTTAACTGTATTCTTAACAGTTCTTTCCATGCTGTGCATGGCTATGCTGCCACATACACACACTTCTCATGTTTATGCTTCTCTTCCATTCTGCCACTACCATGTGGTTGCATCATATTCTTCATCTCTGCTATGCCTGCCCTAGACCATATCAGTAGATTCAATACAAACATGTACATACTCTATGATAGTATATAAGAGCCAAGGAATCAACTGGCATCCCCAGTCTGATTCTCTTGGTGTTTTGTCTCTAAAGTGGACTCGATAAGCTCTCTACACTCGTTAGTGGTCTATGCTGTCTCTTGAATAACCTGAGGCATTGATTGCTTTAGGATTGTTTCATTAGAATCAGACTACTCTTTTTTATCTCACCTTATCCAAACCCACATACACATACAAGCCAGTGCATAGCAAATTCCTCCAAAGTTTGTAACTAGAGGTGCTCACAAGCTAAGTGCACCTTAGTGCCTTTCGCTTTTCACAGGTCTCTCCATGCCTTCGCCAGCGCTGTCCCCAACATGACTGGGGAAAGTCTCAACCATCTGTACATAGCAAGGGTTGAACTTATCCATGGGATGTGTTATAATTCTATTCCTGGGTAGCACTCTTTTCCTTATCTCTTCTTTTTGTGCTACGTCCCCTTTCCCAGGATCCCTTTGTTATGCTTACCATCACTATCTCCTTATCCTGGGACCCCTCACATTCACCATATGCACCCTTTAACCCCTATGCCATTCCTTGCATTACTATCAGACAGGGGGTATTCTTTGTTTATTTCTTCTTAGTCATGGATGATTACTCCTTCAGCCAATTCTCTCATATCTGCTGCATGTCCTCTTACTCATCCTTCTTTCCATAATGTTCCATGACCTTCCGTTCTTACTCAGCAGAATGTTCTACTTAGTTCCGTCATATTCTTTCACTTACTTAGCAGATCTCCTCTTGAGTATATAAGTCCACACATTTGTACTTATTCTACACTCTTGATCTGCGCAATACACGCATCACATCTCTCTTGTCTTGAGTCACTTGCTCCAAGGCCTAACCCACCTTCACCCCTAGTTCACCTTGTTGCACC
The DNA here is from genome assembly GCA_038092775.1 of Boletus rubescentipes. Taxonomy (NCBI): domain Eukaryota; kingdom Fungi; phylum Basidiomycota; class Agaricomycetes; order Boletales; family Boletaceae; genus Boletus; species Boletus rubescentipes. Next base: position 17,355 of record JBBPRA010000376.1, read on the forward strand.
AGAGCTCACCAAGCTCTTGTACCTTGTCACACCAGAGCTCGTCAAGCTCTTGATTATCTCTACAAGTCTACATCCTACTTTGAAGGACTCTTTGCTCATTTACCTCTGTTTGCCTCTATAAGTCTACGTCCTACTTTGAAGGACTCTTTGCTCTCTTTCCTCGACCGTCTGTGACATTTGTGTAATAGGATGCCACTTCCCGTGAGAGAGCACTGGAAAGAAGTAGTATAGGATAGGATCAGTTTCTATGGGCCCAGAGCATGAAGAAGCCAATGCTTCTCTCTCTCCCACCACCACATTCTTTTATCAATTGGAAGAAGATTTCTTTCCTATCCATTTCAACTTTACTGTAGACTCAGATGGAGATTTTCTACACTTACACAGCCCTTTCCAAATAATTGCCCATGCCCTCAGATTGGACAATCCACAGCCCTCATTCACCCCCATCACTCAGATTGGACAATCCACAGCCCTCATTCACCCCCATCACTCAGGTCTTGGCTCTCCCAGAAGAGAGAGACCCCAATGACAATACCCCTGCCCCAGACTCACCAACACTCAACTTATTACCCAGCCAGCAACTCCTCCATGGACCAAGCCTAGACAGGTGGTTGGAAGTAGACCTCCACCCAGAGCTGGTAATTCTAAGGCTGTTCAACGGCATGCAGTGTACTTTGGGAAGGTACAAAAGGCAGAGAGAGGGACTGGAATAGGAAGAAGCTCCAAGAAAAAAGAGAACTCACAGGCAGTATAAATGTGAGATTTGCAGGAGGGAAGATGACTATCAGAATTGCTAGTTCTGACCAGGTGCAGAAGCAATAGCAAAGGGATGAACCAGTGAGGGAGAACACTCACTTGGTGCTTAATACTCTTGCAAGTAGATTGAGGGAGCTATCACTGAAAGTGCTATAAATAGTTGTCCATATAAAAAGACAGATGTACATAAATCCAATCCAACATGTTTGACACTTTGTCCTTGGGCTTTATTTATTCTCATGCTAAAGGCCAGGTGAACTGGAAATTGTAAACACTGAAGTGGAATAGGAAAATCATCTTTATTGGCATCCATCATAATGTAAGGAATAAAGACAATATTATCATTACCACCATGTACTCCTTAATTTTCCTGTCTAAGCACATGGCATTGAAGAACATGTCAAGTTGAGCCAATCAAGACCATCTGGATGCCATTATATAATCCATGATTGTGATCCAAGTTCCATAAAAGCATAAGAGGTGCCCCAATCTTCAATTTCAGCTTATGAAGAGAAAAGCCAGAGGGATCAAGAGTATATAGAAACTCTAAAGGAATATATTGATACTCCTGCTCTGTTATTGAGTCTGCACTATAATATATTGTCTTGTCACCAGACAAAGATGTGAGAATAGAGGTATTAATCTCATTGACTTCAGCATTCTTTGCTGAAAGAATTGTGTGCTTTAAAAGTATCCATCAGGCAATGGATAATTTCAAGCAGGACTGAGAAGTTCTCCATATAGTGTAGTTATCAGAGACTGAAGATTGTTTCCACAATGCATATATCCAGGCAATGTGACTTCATTCTCCGCATTGACACCTCAACCAGCACCAATCTTTAGCAACCACTTTGCAAATTCCCTATACTCTCCATTTCGATCTAAGCACATGTTTTGATGAAGATGAAGGACATGAAGATGCTGCCAAAGGTGTGATCTGCAAAAGGCACCATCAACTATTTGCTCTCTAGATTCATGAGAAAGCACTGGAAGTGTCTATTGGAAATCTCCTTCAAAAAGTACAATAATTCCATCAAAAGATATATCTTGTCCAAGCAAGTCATGAAGAGTGTGATCTACACTTTCTATGGCATAACAATTTTGCATAGGTACTTCATCCCATATGATAAGAGCAGTTCGACTCAATAACTCATGCAATTGATCATTTTTTTAATATTGCAGATACTAGCCTCATTAATAGGAATGGGGATTTTAAAGTGTGAATGTGTTATATGATCACCTGACAGTAGAAGAGATGCAATCCCAGATAATGCAACATAAAGGACAATCTTTCCTTGAGCATGAATTGCAGCAGCAATAAAATTAAAGAGATAGGTTTTTCCACAGCCTCCAGCACTATGCACAAAGAAACACTGTCCAAGACCAGCATTTTGTTGAGTAGCATTTATAACATCATCATAGACCACTCTTTGTTCATGATCAAGAGTATGAATGCCCTGCTCTACAATTTCTTCAGGTATATGCTGATCATAGGCATATTGCAGTCCAATTTCCCTCAGAGAGAGGCATCTCTGGAAAATCTTTGAGATTTTTGCTATTTTTGAAAAGTGCTGAATCAATGAGATGAAGGCCATAGTCATAGATTTGATTTTCATCAGGATAAGGAATCATTGGAAAAAGTCACTGAATACAGTGTCTTAAATCATCACAGAGATTTGCATGTGTTGCATCCCACAATTGATGAGGATGTACAGTATTGCAGTAAAGCAAAATGGTGACAAAGAGATTGTGCAATCCTTGTTTTGTATGCATGCCAGCAGCTTCTTATAAATACAAAAGTCATTCTTGATCATCATCCAAAAGCCCTCTGGCCTGGCAAGCATCTTTGAATGTATTGCAAAGAATATCATTTACGGTGCACAAGATCTGATATGAGGTGGCAGCTAGAAAACAAATCAATAAGTTATTGAAACTGTGACTTGAGAAAAATAACAGTTGCAATTGGATGCCAAGGTGCCAACCATCTTCACCTTTTGGAAATAGCAAAACATAATACAATGTGGAGTATGCACAATAAAGGTGACTGATGCACCATAAACCACCACCTTCAAGACATAAAACAACATCACAATTTTCATTTACAACTTCACTACCTGTTATGGTCCCACCTCAGGGACTACACGTTTAATGGACTTAACCAAATTTTCTTTCTTTTCATCTTATCTGATCATTTTCAGACTTCAAACCGTGAGGAGATTCTCTATGAGAACTCACTTATCTCATGCCCTTCACCATTTCACCAACATGTGTTTGCCTCATGGCAAACCTTGTTTTACTAAACTTAACCTTACTCTTGACAGTTTATTTCTGTGCTGTGCATGGCTATGCTGCCACCCACATGCACATCACACATGTTCTATGCTTCTCTTCCATTCTGCCACTGCCATGCGGTTGCATCATGTTATTAATTTCTGCTATGCCTGCCCTAGACTGTATCAGTAGATCTAATACAAACATGTACATATAGTATGATAGTATATAAAGACCAAGGAATCAACTGGCACCCCAGTCTGATTCTCTTGGAGTTTCACCTCTAAAGTGGACTTGATCAACTCATATCTTCATTAGTGGTTTATGCCGTCTAGTGGAAAGCCTAAGGCAATTGACTTGCTTTATTGGTTGTTTCACTACCTTATTTATAACTTTACTACCAGCTTCAAGAATTACTGCAGCAATTTCATTGGCAGTTGTCAAGTTAAATATTCTAACATCTGTTCCCTCACTGTAGTGCAACTGAACATGAAGATCACTTTGATTTTGTCCAAGTCTTATATCCAAGATCTAATGGGCTTGCTTGAGAACATTAACATATGGATGATGATTAATCATCATATCATTCAGTTCTCACGATACATTTGCATCAAGAGTTTGATTATGCTCTTGATTAATTCTTTGAGCCTCTTGTGAATTATGAATATAGAGTTGTGCAAAACTGGGAGCTAAGTTTCCAGTAGATGATAAAGCCCACCATGCATACAAAAGGCAGCTGGACCAGGACCTTGTGCAACATAATGGTCCACCTCAACTCCTAGGAAGGTAAATGCAAATGTATTGTTGTATTGACATATATTTTCAACAAAATCCCAGTTATTCTGATATAGTTCTTGAAGCTCCTGTGGCCATGCAGGAAGTGCAGGAAGTTGTACTTTTCCCTCCAAGTAGTACATTCCAAATTGTATTTGAATACATGTAGACTTGCTAAGTTTTTCACAATCAAAATGTAATGCATGACATTCTGTACATTTCACATTCATGTGTCCAAGGTAATGTGTTTGTATAGGCTCAGCATATGGTCTTCCACCAGGAGAAAGTTAAATGGATGGAGGAGTATTGCCAGGTGGAGAAAATAAAGGTCTATTGGGATCATCATCGTCTGAGTCTGAGTGCTCCGGTGGCAATAAGCTCAGAATCTTATTTTGCTCAAATCATCCAAGAAGTTGGAGAGTAAACAAGACATATACGTATAACATTCCATCATCTAAATGGTCCGTGTTATGCACATCTGCAACCAGCGGATCCACATCATATAACATATTCTATATATTATACTATATCCATTTAAGAAATACCAGGTGTCTCTGGTGTAGATGTATAAATAGAGTATAATTTAATTTATGACTATGTCTATCTTTTAGAGGATTATATCCCGCATTTGCGGGAAGATCGGATATGCGTAATATATGTATGTTGTATATGAATTACCAATGATCACAAAGTCATTCGAACTATCTCATGCAAACAATTTCCTATCACTGCAGCATACGCCATTACTGATTATCGTGCTCAAAGTCATCGATTTTGCCTCCTCAGTATTTAATACAACAGACTGCGTACAATAAATATGTAGAATATTCCGCATATCCGCTATGTGCGGATGTGCGTGATCATACATGGTTACACCAACTCATTGCATTGTTCACACAGATATGTGAAATGTAGGTGTTGTTGTACACGGTGGCTATTCTTACCATAACCTAACATAAAATGAGTGTTTGTTGATACAATAATAACCATCTATGTTTTCCAGCACTTCCGCATGTGCCAGGTGTGCGGAATTTGTCGATTTGGACATATTGGGTGGTTTAAATTCTAGCTATAACCATGCCCTAACCCATACCATATTAGATTAGCCTCCTTAAAATCGATGCTACATATTTTTCCATGCCTATATTTACATGATTACCGCGAGCACCTCATTCGTTTCATATCGACGAGGTCGTCGAGCGATACACAAGAAAAACAATGACTTCAACGTCGTGTGGGATCATTCAAACCATGTCTAGAAACCAAGTTGAGTTGACGATGACCATGACGACATGTCGCGATTGGACGTACACATTATCCGAGGTCCCTTCGAGTCGGGCGGTGGTTGTTGTGGGGGCGGTCGACCGAGCGTCTCGTCAACGACCTCTGCCACTCTGTTCCACGGCGATGTTTCCTGGAGGTCCCGCATCTGGCTCCCGCCGGCGAGTTGTACCGAGAGTCCTGGATAGGTTCCCAAGAGGAATAACGCGACGCCAGCAGAATCACGGATCTCGGAGCGTAGATCAATCCGAAGGAGGAGGGGTTTTGTTCCTTGGCCCCTCCGAAGAGGCGTAGCAGCATTTGCGAGTGGTGGGATTTCACGAGCGTTCAAGCGAAGCTCTAGGGTTTCGAGGTAGGGACAATGTTGCGAGAACGACGTCAAGGATTTCAATGTTCCGTTGACGGTGGTCGAAGGTGGGAGGTCGTTGGTGATAGCCAGGTGCTGCAAAATGGGCCACGCCTTTGCCATTTCGTCGAGTTTACGATCGTCGAGCACCAGTCCCGTATTCTGCAGCGTAAGGTGGCGAAGTTGCTGAAGAGTTAGCAGATCACCGATGGATTGGAGAGGCGACGTATAGCCGGCCGCGGTCAACGATAAGAGGCGAACAGACTGCTGCGGGCCAGACAATGACGTCACGTATCCGAAAAGCTCGCTAAAGTTGTCCGGGCTGACCCGGGATGCGAAATGCAGGTTAACGATCTCGAGTTGCGACGGGTGAATGGCTTTGAATAGCTGCAGGACGAACGGCGTGGAGAAAGAATGGAGCCCAAGCGAACGGAGACCCGAAAACGCGTCGGACGAGTTGGGAAGAGACAATCCCTTGCGTTTTAACATGAATGAGAGACCCTGTCCAAGCGCCAGAACGAGACATTTAAGACTCTGGATGGACGCGAAGACAGACAGGAAATCGGTGATCTCCAGGGGGATCGTGTCTAACAGCATCCTTCAATGTACTGTACGGGGGTGGGGGTACGACTCACCCATGAATACGCGGAGGAATTCGAGAGATTTAAAGTGGTTTCGGAACTGGGTCAAGAACGCACGGGTGTCCTTGGTATTGCGCCCGGCAGGGTACTGGAAACTCAGCGAGCGAAGGGTGTTTGGGGGAGACAGCAAGAACATGGATTTGGTGTACGTCGCTTCGTCGACGATGGCGATGTTGCAAATGGTGGGGTAGCTGAGTTCCTGAAGGTTCGGGAACAGGGGCTTGAACGGGCACGACTGGATGAGGGTTTGCAAAACGGATTTATGGACCGCGATTCCTCCGAACCCCTTGAGACCACGCTCCGGCATGATGGTTCGGATGCGTTTCGCGTATTGCATTGTCCGTCGCCAATGAGTGACCATGGGTTTTTTCTCGATTGTCTGTGGTTGCAATCAGGTTGCGTTGCCATCAAGGCGGGGTATAAATGGGCACGTACGAACGTCGCAACGGCCATCTGGTCGCTCGGTGCAAAATTGAGCAAAGTGGGCGGAAAGGTCATGATCAGAGGGTAGAAAGAAGTCTGGATGCGCCATAGGACGTCGAGAGCAGGGCCGTTTAGTAGCTTACAAGTCCGCGCGAGGCGTGCGAGGTCGGAGCGACCCTTGTGAGAGACGTAAACGTGTTCAAAGATGTGGAACAAGATCTCCGGAATTTCAAGGCAACGAGGAATCTGTGCCTTTCGCTGGGAAATCGGTAGCGATCTCGAGGATGATGAATGCCTTTGGGGCGGCTCTGGGACCCTGGCGAGCACTGAGCGTGGAAGTTGGTCCATGTTCAAGTCCTGTGGTGCTCCGCCACAGCATTTACCGCCGCTTTTGGAACGCTACCATGCTGACCGTAGATCGCGCCCGATAGCATTCCTGAGGATGCGCCGAGCGCCATTAAAGTACGCCAGCGCGAATTAGCGCTCTATTCCAATGGATGGCCCGGGCGCTAATCAAGGTGATTGGAATTCAGGTCCATCATATAAAGACGCCCCGTCGTCGAATCCCCCCCAACCTCTTCTTTCCCTTCCCCCCCATTCTCGAACCCATACGCTCCTTTCTAGAGACCCGCTCGCCGTACCCTGGCACTATGCTCGTCCACCACGCCCTCGCCGTCCTCCCCTTTGTCGCACTCGCCTTTAGCGGGCCCCTCATCGGACGCAACCCCCAGGTGTGCAACACTGGGACGATCCAATGCTGCCAGAGCGTTCAATCGGTGCGTCGCTTTCTATCTCTCCCGTTGTCCTGACTGATGTTTTGCTTGGATAGGCTGGTTCTCCGCTGGCGGCTGCCCTGGCACCTCTGCTGAGCGTGAGCGGGATTCTACTGGGCAATGGCCAGATTGGCTTGCAATGCAATTCACTCACTGGAGCTGGCTCTTGTGAATCGGATCCCGTATGTTGCAACGACACGCACTTTGTAAGCCTCTTCGTGTTGGCCCTGTCTCGTCGCCCTCATGCGTGTTGTTTTGCAGGACGGCTTCATCAACGTGGGATGCAGCCCGATCAATCTCTGAAGGATGGGGCACCGTTCGCTTTCTCTACCGTACCCACGTTTTTGTTGGCCGCCTACATCCTTTTCTGACTGGACGCTCTCTTTTTGTTGATGTCGGACTCATCTCATTTTGTCAATGGGCGTGTGGTGATGTAGTGCTTGATGATTTTGTACGACGACGGGCTCGAGCCTGCTGGGCATGGCCGCGAGTATGCCTTTAATACATCATGTGTGCGAGCGGGATTCGTGTTGCAATCGAAACTGGAAGCGTCAAACTCGCCCTCTCACTCACCTCCGCCACTCATCACATGCATCACACTCTGCCAGTCCGATCTGCCCATTCGATGTCAAGTTCTCCACTCAACAATCTTCTCTGAACCAACGACCTTGCCAAATCTCCCTGCAACGCCGACTTGCGGACCTTGGCTCCATACGGCTCCCTCAACCCTGACATCCTACCAATGGTCTTTGACGACCATCAAGTCCGTCGTCTGCGGTCCCGTGGCCTAAAACACCTTTAAAAGCCTCTGAAGAGATCGAATCCGCCAGCAGTAGCGTCAAAATGCTGGTGAGACGACGACATCCTTTAGCCTTGACAGATAGTGCTGAAAGGTAGCTATATCAAGGAAGTGGTTCTGGGCATGCCGGTGGGCGCTCGTCTCTTTGGTCCCCAGGCTATGTATCGCGGTGGGCGGGCCAAGACAAGGTATGGACGCAGCGCCCGATCAAGGCCGGCTACTTGCGGAACGCGGGGTTCGAGGATGTATGACGAGGGAGCGATTCTGTCGCACTGCCACTTCAAAAGTAAGTCCGAACTGCACCGTCTGTCACCGCGCAACAGTATCGTGATCACCCACTTTCACGTCCAGGCTCAGACAGCATGTGTCACCCCATGACGCCATCGTGACCTACATCTTGCGCCGAGCCTTTTTAAAGATCATCCCACCCGGCGCTACAACATCTTCAGTGGTTCACTATGGACCCGTCATGCAAACCTCCCAATCCTTTCAGAGATAACACCTTCTCCGACTATGGTGACTAAGCTCCTAGCAAGCCGACACAGTCGACGTCAGTGTTGCCGCTGACGGCTTAGATATCGAAAGTCTACCAGTCCCTCCTCGAAGAAAACTCGCTGGATGATCAGGTGTGTTCATTAACTTGGCCCAGCTTGGATATCGAATTGGATCGTGGATGGGTATATGTTCCGCCTCTATAACGCGATGAATTGGATTTGGCCCATTCCGTCAAAGGCATGTGTCACACCCTCGACCTCATCTCAGAGCAGGGTCGTGCTAGTGGCGGTCTCGGTGAGGAACCTCAGTCAGATTGGCGCGTCTGTTCTCATTAATCTTGTACTAGTCGACAGGATCATCATAAAGTGTTCGCCCGGGTGCATACGTATCGATGATCAAAGTCGACTTTGAATTGCTTGACGATCAAGTCATCAAACCTGTCGGCATCTACAGAGAGGAAATTGTCCAATTTCTATTGGAACTCGCAGCCATCGAAGAGACCACGTATGTCATCTGCTCGTGATTATCCATCCTCTGATATTCACACCCTGCTCTGACAGTGCGGCACGGCTTCTTGTCGTTTCCGATATGAATGTGCGCATGCAACCGGCACTTCGCTCAGGATTGTACATCATTACAACGTCAGAGCAAACGTGGGGGACTCGTCAGATATTCGTTGTATATTGGCCCGAACAAACGCTCGGGATGACTCTGCCACGCCTTCTGTTGGTCGCAGTCGCATCATGTTCATGAGGTTCGCGCCTATTGACACTATTCGAAAAATAACCGATCTGAACATAAATTTAGCACAGGT
>JBBPRA010000377.1:0-26680 GCA_038092775.1 Boletus rubescentipes
ATTGTTTGTACAAGTGGATGAAACTATCAGTAAAGGGCAAAAGAGTCCCAGGAAAGAGCCCATGATGAAAGGAAGAGAACATATTGTGCAATAGTAGCACAATATGAGATCAGAATGGTAAGTAATCACACTAGATTATAAGTATATGGTGCAAGATAATGAAATATGACATCATTAATAAGAATAGAATATGATGTTGTAATGATCACCAAAGAATGGTATGAAATGGTACCATAATGGTGTGACTGATCTAATCATGTCAGTCACACTTATCCTAATAAGTATAGGAGAAATATATCTAATGAATGTCAGTCATGCTCATTAGTGTCAGTCCTGACACTGTAGTAAGTAATAAGCATGAAGAGTGAACTAGACATTACTATGTCAATTTTCAACATATTGAACCACCATTTGGCAAGTCTTGTGGCCGACAATGATGATGGGGAAGCAGACCACAGCACAACCACACTTGCAGCAAACATTGAGCTATCATGAAATTGACATATGTTATTGCAATCTATCCTTGTGGCATCATTTTTACTTGCATGACTATATATATAGAATATAAACGCCCAAGGACTGTGCGTGCATTAGCTATAGAGCTCGCCATTCCCAATTTCACAATCCTCCTTCAATGCTTTCTATTCGAGTGCCTGAACCCCGACGATCCATGTGATATCATGACCATTCCAGACTTCGAGCTTCCTTGCTATGACGGGCCAGTATCTGTGTTCCATTCTGCATCCTCACAATTTTATGCACCTAGTGATCTATGCAGGACCGGCAGGATGCATGAGGAACACATCCAATCCTGTCCAATGTGGAGGGGTGGGGGCCCACGCTATGACTGTGTATTTGTTGGATCGGATCCAGATGCAGATGGGATGCACGGGTATGAAATTGCCCGTGTTCTTTGTTTTTTTTCCTTTGTCTATAAGGGCATCACTTATCCTTGTGCAACCATACACTGGTTTGATAAAGTTGGTGAGGAACCTGATGAGCTTACTGGAATGTGGATCATTTGCCCGGGCACTCTTTCCAATCATACACCCAACTACACAATCATTCACATCAACTCAATTTATTGTGCGGCACATCTAATACCAGTCTATGGTACTGACCCCATTCTGCCAGAAATAAAGCCACATCACTCCTACAACACATTCAAATCCTTCTACATCAATAAATATGCAGATCACCATTCCTTTGAGATTGCATCTTAGTAGTCTCCAACAACGAGAGGCTTCCTGGGCTTGCTACTAGAGACCAACGTAGTTCTCAGCCAATACAAGGTACGTCCCATTGACTAATTTGTTCTCTCGGCATCCTTGACGGTCTTATCTATGATTTGACAGACTACTAGTACCAATTTTCCTGTGGTGCAAGGACCAAGCAGTGAAGAGGCTCTTGGTGGTGTGGACACCGAGTTCGTGGAGTCCCAGCGCCCTCGTATTTATTTGAGTATCACAATGGGATGTGTCTTTGACTTGTGCTATAGTTCCATCATGACAGAAAGTATTGTACTTAGACTTCTTTTTCTACTTTCTCTGCTTATCCAATTGTAACTTGAGAAAATCCTGGGCGCCCTGGAGCAAAACGTCTTAATCATGCCTTGGAAGTCCCTTATGATGATTTGTTCACTTGTGGCACTTTTTCGTAGCTGCCAAGTGTGCCAAGTGTGGATAAGGCCGTGAACAAATTACTGATGTAATGCCCACTGATATTACGGCTCCAACACAGATGATCCAGTGCCCTCCTTTCATGTCACCTTCCATGGCACCAAAGAGATGAATGTCCTACCAAAGGGACAGAATGGCATCACACGAAAGACCCCTCATATACCTTCTCCAAAACCGCAGAAAAATGATGATGATGGAGGAGACAATGAAGACGAAGACGAAGATGAAGACGAAGATGGAGGAGACAATAAAGATGGGAAAGATGGCAACAGAGATAAAGGAGGACACAAAGATGTAGATGAAGGAGGGGATGGCGAAGATAGCGACGAAAGTGGAGACGAGGATGGAAAAGACAATAAACAAGATGATGAAGGCAAGCAAGACGATGAATGAGATGATGAAGGCAAGCAAAACGATGAAAACAAGGGAAGTGAATTAGATGACGCTGATCGTGACAAAGATAACATCCATGATGGTGAGGATTGCAAAAAAATAAAATGTGAAAGCGATACTAACATAGTCATGATGCTAGAATTCATGGCCAGGCGGGATGATCATGGCCAAGAGGAATTAGGACAGATAGATGTCTCCAACATATCAACGGCCTCTCTTAAAGCTAGCGGTTCTGAGGATCAGCGTCCTGTCGAGAGTAAGAAGCGTGGATGCAGAGATGAAGGTGAGATAGTGCATTCTTTCATAACCAAGGTCGTTGAATGTCTCACCATAACCTAGAGCACACAGCAGGTACCAAGAAACAGAGAGTTCATGATGGCGTGAGCAAACATCAGCGTATGTTTGGTCAATCCTAGAGTCAACTGCTGCCATTCGTCATAGATTGATGAAAGTCTGCATAACTTCAGTCTCCTGACACATTCATGACCAATTTGCATACTACTCGAGTGGGCATAATGACATCTAAGTTACTTGAAAACCAGTAGCCAATTGGTGACCATGCCAGATGGCAACTAGGCTTTTACGACAATATTAAAGTTCGGGGCCATGCCTGATTCATCGGGAACAATAGGTGATCATTTCACGCCCATCACGGTTAATTATGGTATCACAAACAGCTTCCTCTTTGACCATGACAAACGACGTGACTTCGACGGTACATTTCTTGTTTTTTTGTTTTGTTTTTTTGTTTTTTTCCTTCCCTCGCCATCTAGGATGCATCGCCAGTCATGGACAAAGACGTGGTGAGAAACGTGATTTCAATAGCTGTACATGCTCTTTCTGCCATTCACCGCTCGGGTACATCGATGTTATGGGTCCATACCCCACTTCCGATCTGACTGCGATTTAATCTGATCCGGACCTTACCCCAGTTCCCCTCAACTCCTCTAGATCCCACTTCATCGCTCGGACCTATGACCGTCACAAAGTGACCTCGGATATCTGTGGCCCCCGCTGAGCTTTACAAAACACTCGTGCCAGATTTGGCCATGATGCACGTGTGCTGTTTGGATTCGGGCCCAACTATGTCAACCTCAACCACAGTATGTCCCATTGCCCAATCAGGTTTGTTGCATCAACCATTCACAGGTTCCTATGGGTCCCTACCACTTCCTGTCCGTGCTATCTGCGACGAGCTGACTGACGAAGTGGAGTCCAGTCCAGACAGGTTCTTAAGGGTTGACTACATCGGCTACATGACCATGTTCGGGAATGCCTTGCTAAGCTCATCGGGGCACAAACTGACGAGTGCGTCATGGTAAACAATGCATCACTTGGCCTTGTGACCATCCTCCACAATTCAATCTTCAACAAGGGAGACATCTTGGTTGGAGGTGTGGCCACCAACTTGACGTTGTTTTGGGTCTTATTTGTCTGCTCAGCGACGACCACTTATGGCTCTGAATATAAATCACTCAAGTGTCTTGCAGATATTCCCCCTTACCCCAGTTTGTAGACACTCAATATTTAGTTCCCAATGAAACACAACAAGATTATTCAAGACTTTGAAAAGCACATTAAGCAGGTGACAGAAGTCCGCAATGTAACAGGGAAAAGGAAGATTGTCGTGATCATTGATTCCATTGCTGCTTTCCCAGTGGTTTTACTTTTATGGAAAGAGACGGTGGGGATTTGCTGGGAGGCGGGCGTCATAAGCATCATGGATGGTGCTCACTTGATAGGCCAAGAGTTGGACATTAACCTGTCTGAAGCATGGCCCGACTTTTGGGTTTCCGTATGTCCTCTTTATCTCTTGCGAATTACCCTGACAATGCCTTTGTTCCCAAAGAATCGCCACAAATAGTTATTTTCCAAGAGGGGAGTGCTGTTCTTTACGTTCCCAAGAGGTTTGATCAATTTCTCCTTTTCCATGTGTTTTCAATCGCTCAGTCCGAGGAAATCAGAAACCAGCATCTCATCAAGTCACCTCTCGCCATGCCGGTTACATTCTCTCTCAATGCCGGACAGTACTGATTCCATGCTTGAATGAGCTCCTTGAGGATGACCTCTTCGGGTTCCTCTGGCGCCCACCCATCGAGCGACAACAACAATGATGATGGAGCAAACTTGGCTTCTTCAAACTCAGCATCGTCTAATTCGCTCCATTCGGGGCCGTCGACGCCAATGAGATCACCCAGCACGAGTTGTATGGAGCGATGTGGGTACCCCTGAGCACAGGGGCTCTCTGAGATGATACCGACATTGTCGACACTGGGGGGCATGACCTTGAAGATGCGGATGGACCACAAGTGGGGCATGCGACCAAAGAAATGGGCACCCACACCCAGCACCATTTCCTGCGTCTCGTGAGCTTTATTAAGAGGAGAAAAAAAAAGAGATGATCACACCTCGGTTGGATCCCCTTCCTTGTACATGATCTTGAGTCCTTTAAGGTTGCTGAAATGGTGGAGGATGGCATAGAGAATTTCGCTGTCCCACCAGCCGATGAAGATGGAGAGTGTTTCGAGATCGATGCTACTGCCTGCAGTCTCAAACTCTTTCAAGGCTTTTCCCAACGTGGGGAGGCCGCCTGTCCCTGATGGAGAGATGTTTTGGGCGATGGGCCCGGGGACCGGCAACAACAGACTTTATGGTTGTCAAGGGACCCTGGTAGGAGGTCAAGTTGGGAAGGGTGTTATCAGGTAACCAAAGCCAGGGAAGGTAATTTCTGATCTGCAAGTTGGCGATGCGGGGACATTTGACGAGAAAGTCAGCAAACGGGTTGATGAGTTGGTCATGTGGTTTGGAGATGTAGGACTGCCATGATTTTGAGTGGGAAACTTGACGTTGATGGTATGAATGTGGGAAGAAGGGACCAGTGGTGAGTGGTGAGTGGGGGGGAAGAGCTGGGGATGAGGGGTGGCATCAGGGGGTTGGAGCATGTGCAGAGGGGGGGATGGTGGCGGTGCCAGGGGGCAAGGTGATGACAAAGCCCTGTACCCAGTTGTTGGGGGGCGCTGGCAGGGTGGGAGGTTTGCAAAAGTGCTTGTAGAGGTACCAGGTCCAGTCGAAACGGATGACGCAAAGCTGTTTATCCTCTGTGAAAGTGCGGAGCTCGCATGGATCACATTGGCCACATAGTCCGATGATGGTGAGTTCGGTGATGGGAAGGTCGCGGGGGTGGAGGATAGTGAAATGGGGACAAAGAGGGGAGAGTGCAGTTTTCGATGACGAGTTTCTCGAGGAGGGGAAAGTGGTGTATAAGGTCGTAGAAAGTATTGGGGAGGACCATGCTATTAAAGGTGAGATCGCGGAGGTTTGAAAAGCTGGACACATGGGTATACATGGTGTTGGTGACATTTTCCAAGGTGAGGAGGTCTACAGTAGCAGCGAATCCGATTTCATTGAGGATGTGGGTTTCGTGGGCACGATTGGGTCTGTGTAGAAAAGTGATGTTGCCATTGAGGTGTATGATGGCTCTGGCATGGCTGACCTGCCCGATGCGGTCTAGCTGGGAAGTGACGGTGGATATACTGAGTGTGAGCATGTGGATGACGGTGCGCAGCTGAGGGTTGTTTTTTTCTGGTAAATTTGAGCAGCACACATGCTGAGGGCAGCTGCTGGGAGTGTGCAATTAAGGTTCATGCTCCGAAGGTCTGAGTGTAAAATATGTATACTGCATGTGCGCACTTCATGGGATCATCACTGCGCTTTAGAAGGCCAATGAAGGAGCAGCTCGATTGGGTGCTCAAATCCCCTTCAGTCTCTTTCCTTCTCCCCCTCACACCACAACATGGACCCATGTGCGTATTGCTGCAGGGTCGGGTGCGTGACTAACATGCGTTCTTGGATGTCAGGTACGGATACCAGTTGGCAGGTCATGGTTGATGGATTGCGATGCATCTCAAAAAGCCGAAAAGAAAGGAGGAGGGAAGAAGAAACAGGCTAAGGGTGGTCCCTCTCTACAAGACACTGATGACCATGATGACAACGATGACGGAAGGGCAAGTTCATCCCTTATTCACACAGCTTGTACACTCAACCTCGATTACAGCAGAAATCTCCAGTAACGACCCAACCCATTCCAGAACCCAAACACGACAATGACGCTGACCCAGCCATGTTACAATGCCATGCTCACCATCTTCCACAACATGCTCTACATGTACATCTCATCTCGTCACCGATGCCGTACACATGCTGACCCTGTGTAGCCATGGCGGTATATTTGAACTTGGAACACATGAGTATACGTTGGACGACTTTTATGGGCTCCAGTTGGATAAACTAGAGCAGTTTGTGTGCCTCAAGCCGAGTGGGATCGTTATACTGACCAAGGTGGAAGAGAGCAGTGAGGATGGGGATAGTGGTGATGATGGGAGCAATGACAACAAGGATGAAGAAGACACTGAAGGGGAGTCAGACTCAGGACAAGCGGGAGAAAAAGCGCAAAGGAAAAGGCAAGGAGAAGAAAGGAAAGTGACACAAGGTCGAGGAGAGCGACAAGGAACTGGAACAACTCTTTCCCGACGCGGATGCAACAGCGGACATGGAAACACAAGGCGTGGAAATTGGGAAGTAGGTAAGCCAAAATCCAATTGCCCGCTGGAATAGGATGACCTATGGGCCCAAGCAACAGCGTTCATGGGTGTCTCAGCAAAGGATGCAACACTTTCAGCAAAGGATGCAACACTTTCGGCCGAAGATGTCATCAGTATGCCTGCCCCATGAGAGATGCTCACCATGTTTTACGCCTGCTCTCGTACATCTCATTTGGATGTTCTGTTGTTGACCAAGGCTGACATGGACACAGGTGAATACTGGGCTCAAAAAGCCCACCAAGAACATGCCAACAACAACCACAGCAAGCAATTACGATGCGACGGCTTCGGGTTCGATGAAGCGCGGTATGGTGAGTCCCCTCAGGGGCACTAGTGGTCCTCTTTTTCTGTCCATCTAGAAAAATAGCCGAGCATCTGAATCAAGTCCAATTTTTCTGAGAATGACTTGTGGGAACAACCATCCATTTTCTCCGTCTCACATTGACAGTTCTCGGCCTGTGATGGCATAGTCAAGTAATAACTCATCATGCCAGATAACATCAATATCATCACTGATGGAGCTTATGACTTTTTTGTTGATGGAAAGGTTTAATGCCAGCAGCTGTGTCGGAAAGAACTTGAAAGAGCATCTGTAGTGCTTTTCTCATGGTGGGGCTTCTTGATCACTCTTGTCAGGACACGTGGATGCGTGGAAGACTCAGAACAGGTGTGGCATTGTGGCGCTTGATAGCATGGACATTTTTACACCGAGCTCAAACATGATATACTGCCTGGATAATGCTATCTAACATATTCATATTTTTGGACCACCCAACCCAGTCGACAACTGCACCAGCAAAATCTGCTAGCTTCTCCACTTCATCGAACATGTAACCTCTGGGTGCTGCCCAACCATATCCCTAGGTTACCTCCCATCAGACCCGCGAGTTCGTACTCGTCCCAGCCCTGGCGATAAAGCTCAGCAATCTGGCAGGGGGCTAATATGATCATCCAAACACAAGGACAACCAACAGCTTATGAGTGCAGGGTACTTGGAGACATCCTCCAGGCCAATGGGGGCCAATTCTATTCCGTCATAGTCACTACCAATACCAACACTGCAGAAGCAGGTTTATCCGTGACAAAGTGTGGAAGAGATCAAGACTCACTGTTTCTTTCTGGCAACCTTTGCAATATGATCAACGTGGTTGGCCACAGCCTCAACATTGGCCTCCCTGTCTGCTGTAACGAACGTGGGTGCAAAGTTGACTTATCAAGACATAAGCATGATGATGTAACAAATGTGCGGAACACACCATAATGATACCATCCTTTTTCTCATCTGTTGTGCTGATCAGAGTGAGTACTTCATTGGGCACATTGCAAGTCATATTGTGGACAGCCCTGGCCGACAAGTGGGACCAGATGACAGACGCCTTTGAGTGCATGATGGCATGGATCACAGTCAGGTCTGAGTTGGATGTATGTGACAAGTAGATCAACATTCCAATTCAGTTCATTTCTTCAATAAGCTTGAACCCAATAGTGCTAGACAACAAGTGGGACAATCATAGACAATCCGATGAGAAGTCACGATGCACCTTATGCCATAGTGCAATGGGGCAATTTGTGTCAAGTACCCACACGAATCAGTGAATGCATTGTGACACATGTGAGTGAGAGTCATGTATTGGACACCGAGGGCATAATACTGTAGAAGGACCAAGATGGAGTTGCCTAATTGATGTCCACTGTGAATGATATCAGCGACTCTAGCAAGGAAAATGGAAATAAACCAACCCCTCGATGCCAAGTAAGCTGGCAATCTTGCCCTGCTTGATGGATTGCCTGACATCCTCCAAGCTAAGTGCAAAGCTAAATGTCTGAAACATTCTGTAAGTCCTGATTGGGTAAATGAATGGAGACAAGCCTCACGTCCGGATACCTTTCGATCAGACCTTTGGTGACATTGATTTGTTCAAGTGTGTCACTAAGGTAGGTCATCAAATCAAGTTCTACCAATGAAACAATGAAGAAGACGCACTGAACTCTCCACATAGATGTCAGAAAGTCTTTTCCTTCCACTGAACCATTGGCACAAGAGACATATACAGACCTGTCACCTGCGAGAGACAATTCGAGTGGGAGATAGTTGGGAAAAAGCACACCAAAAGAGTCTGCCCACTTTTCCTTTCTGGAAACGCAGATGTCAACATGCATCGGCAACTTGGCATCCAGAGGGACGTCAGAGATGTTGTTTCACCAAACCATCCTGACAAAATAAGGTAAATCTAGAGGATCATATGAATGAAGGAATTAATTCATAATTGAACAATTTGAACCAACTAGTATAACCATCCTGGGCAATGTCAGCTACATTGGAACCAGAACAGCAAGCACGTACGATAACAGGGGCTGAATCGAGCAACCTCTGAGCTGCAATGTTTGTATCCCTGGGGAGCTTTCCAGACCAACTGTAATCTCTAAGATGAACAGGGTTAAGGTTGCTCTTGTGTTGGCTGGGCTTGGCGACAGCATCGAAGGCAAAGGCGTTCAAGGTGCTGGTATGGGGGTCAAGACGTGCATCCGCTGGGACCGTTGGCAATCAAGTCTCTGCATGAGAATGTAGTGTGACGGCTGAAAAGTGATGATAAGTATGGGGATACAATCCAGTTTATAATGGGAACAAAGACAGTGGACCACCTGAGCAGAAATGGATATGTCTCCCGACATGCAACAGGGATGATCCTGGCCTCCACCTCTGCTTGAATCTGTGACGTCTGGGAACAAGCGTGAGAACAGGGAATGGGAGGAAGACGTGGATGAATATGTGAGGGCAGACAGTAGTACGCTGCAGCAGACACACAGGATAAAGTCTTCAAGGATGTACTAACACTTTACCATAGTATATACAGTTTGGAGCGAAGCCACAATTTGAAATATCTTATGTATATGTGTTCCTGATCAGTGGTGCGCTTACATAGTGGCTGTGCGGTGGGCTTCGATGTTCAACAACTTTTCGCCAATGGCAACCCGCAGGATCAGTGGGTTCGATTCGCTGGATCAGAACGAGTCACCGCCCCTTTGGCATAACGGGCCTGAGGTTGGAGCGATTGACCGTGCTCGTTTTATTTACTTAGTCCCATGGTGAATGCTTTTGTTTGTGCACATGGTTTTGGGAGAATTAATGTCAACATTTGTGACACAGTCGTACGTTGGGCTCGCTACACTGACGCGTGTACGGTCACAGTCTCACCCATGCTGGACAACATTCTGTTCGACTGGGGTGGGGTGGGCAAGATCTCTCGGCCTGCCATTCAAGTCAAAGCTTCCTGACGTGTGCGCACTTGAGTACTTCTTACAGTACACAACTATATTTGGCACTTCGGCCGTATGCAGCTTGCACATTCGCTAAGCTGGCGCCCACATCCTTGGGAGCATGCTTGTTCCAGACTTCACATTTAGGGACCAACTCCACCTGAATGGCCATCACACCAACAAAAAGGGGGCCAATAGCGAGGCCCACGAGGGTCAATTACCAACCCCACACCATCGGCCAAAGCAGGCCTACGCCCATCATAGTCAGCATGACCATGAATTGGGTGATGACGACAGCCACCAACGCTCGCGCATCATCCGCATCTTCAATGAAGGTCTGTATGACTCGGAGCGCGGTAGGAGAATGGGCAGAAGAGATGAACTAGGCCTTGTCCTGCGCGAGCACACGGGAGTATGCAGTGTCGCGTAGACAGGTGACCCAGTGTATAACAGATGCTTCCATTCGAGGCCCATGAGGAGACCGTCCACCGCTGCCATACCAAGAACGAAAGCACTATATGAATTGACCGTGCTAGTGCCAGGGTTCGCAGAGATGGCAAACATGAGATGAGAAAATAAAAAGGAGAATACAGGGGCCATGGTGCCGCTCAACAAGGCCGAAAAGAGACCAAAGAAAAGGTGTTTGGCGGGAATCGTGGAATATACACGATGTAATGTTGTGATGAGACTGGATGCCGCAATAGGATCTGATGTCGAGTTCGACAGGGATGCTTGAGATACTGGGGCCGAGCGAATGACATTGTGTGTCCTCTTTTCTGCTTCTCATGTCTCCCGTTTCACACTGCATTCCAGGTTGAGTTTTTCCTCCTCAAATTCATTGTTATCTTCGACCATCAGCTGGGGTGGGGATGCCAAAGCAAAAGGAGAGGTGAAAGAAGGCATAGTGGGCGTGAACTGCCAACTCATCCGATGACTACCATAGACACGTGGTGGGGTGGTGGGGAGGGAATCAGGATCAACAAACTGGAAGGTCTTCTGGGTCTCCCAGAGGGAGTAGGGAGTGGAGGAACTTTGTCTGCATTCGTCGTTTTGGTCAGCTCAGTGACGACGTCAAACATCCATCCCCAATGGCATTGTGATGGGGTGCACACCACTGAGAGTCAATGCGAGGCTATAGTCCTTGTTATTTGCATGTAGAGTCTCCCACGCTACTTCGTATACGGGCAGGTAAACATCTGATTCATCTTGGTCGGAACAGCCCCCTTGGCACAACATCTTGCTATGCTCCCTGTCAGTCTCAGGCTTTTCCAACCTGCATGGAATCCCTGTTCAGCAGCGCAGCCCTCGCACATGATGCACACAAAGTCGTCTGCATTGATACTGGTGAGATCATGCATGATAATGATCATAGTTTTCTTGACTCGTGAACGCCACACACGGATTGCTACAGTTGTGAGATGACATGTTGGGGGTCCAGCGCCAACATCGACTTGTCTATACATGCATATACCATGAGTGAATCATCGTCCGATGTAATGTACAAGGAAGCCCACCGAGAATCAAGACTTTGGGGTCATGTATCCTCGCTCTCATGAGTACCAATCATTGCCTCACACCCCCACTTAACACGACACCACCTTTGGCATCAGTGTTCTCCCTGCTGCCAACCAGAATGATTTTGCATCCTGCCTTGAGTCCTTAGACGCATCCTTCCAACATGGCAAGTCAACACGCTTCTTCTACTTTGGCACAGGTCATGTCACCAATGCGCCTCCCACTGCCAACAGCACTGAGAGCAACATCCCAGTGAATAGAACCCCTAAAGACTTGCGTGCTGACGCCAGCCGAGCCTTGTGTGACGCCTGTGACATGCTTTCGGACCCAAGCAACATTGAGATATCGCAAATCTTGTTCATCGAGGAGTCCCTCGCCTTTCCGGCACTGGGGCATAATAGCTGAGAAGAAAGAATCCAATGGTCAATTTACCACATCCAGAAGCGCCGATGATGAATGTCATTTCATGAGAGGGAGGGAACATGTCCATGTTGCAAAGAACAGGGACAGTTGGATGGGTTGGATAGGAAAAGGTGAGGTCGGTGAGCACGAAATCTAGGTAGCGTGATCCAATGAGTTACATGGCAGCCATCTTGCCCTTGGCCAATACAACCAGAAGGGGGACTGGTTGCAATCAAACATGCCCAAAAGATGCTCATGACATTGCTGGGCATGTTCTTTCCCTGGAGCACGAGGTGCACTTCACACCAGAAACCCTGGATGAGCATGGGTGTCACAGCCAGTACTGGGCTCGGGATTTCCCAACAGCTGACCTGAGACTAATACCGGGCTGTATTCTGATGCCACACCGCCAGTGCCTATCTCACAATATCTCAAAACCAAGCCATGAACATCTCTGACTCAACTGGTGAGCACTAAATATTTTGTTTCATATTCAGCTGATGATAAATCCATGAAAAGAGTGGAGACTGTCAAATGCCAGTTCATCAGACACATTTGGTGTGAAGTGGGAGGCTGCACTGCTACGTAAGTATATCTTGTTGGATTGGATGAGAAAGGGCTGACCAGGTGTGTGTGAAGAGGGGGAGTAGTTCAAAGACATGATAAACAGCTTGCTCAAATTGAAACTAAGGTGAACACCTTGGAAGCTAAGGTGGCCACTGTTGACGAGAAAATTGAAAAGTTGTCAAGTACAATGGGAGGATTAGTAAGGACAGTGGATGCTATATATGATCTATTGAGTGCCACAATCAATATGAAGGCAGAGAGACAGGATGTGGGGGAGTTGAGTCAAAGGATGGGTGTAATGGAAGGAAATGTACAAGATCTTCAAGGCAAAGTGGACAACCTTCAATCAGAACAGAAGGGGTTTTTTGAATGTTTCATGGAGTAGTTGACACCTAGTTGCTAGGGATTGTTAGTGTTGCCAATGGGGACCCTGTCAATGCTAGAGCTTCACACCTCTCTCATCTTTTTCCATACAAATAAATTACTAATAGAATATTGTAGTTCTCCCCACAAAGAAAAGAATGTATTAGGTCTACTCAACATGATATGTCATCATGGTGGACCATGTGCAGGTCATATATAAGTACCCTCAAACGTGTCTGTCTGACCTGAGAGCGATCAAAGCGGCCACAACAGCTTACCTCCATATTGGTGCACATGCAGGCCCGATTTTCGTTTGAACCCTACATATTAGCTTCACGTGGCCAGTGGTGACATTCAAGTCTGCCAACGGGCATGTGGCTGAAACAACCCTGTCCAACCTTTGAACTTCTAGTCACCTGCGACAACATGGGACTCAGGGTTATACGAATGTCCATCCTCCACCTGCCCTCCATAGAATTAAGTTTATGTGGGGCCAATGTATCCGCAATTGAATGGACGCGACGGCATCAAAATATCGTAGTAAGTGCCATTGCAAATGTTAGGCATCTTGCTAATGCCAAAGGGGTGAATGCTTCAATGTTTGGAGGGAAAATAGGGGTTGAGGTGTGTGTGGAATGATGCTGGTGCATATGACTCTGGCGTGTTACTGGAAACCCACCATGGCCTATGGTGGGAAACACTGAGTCAAGTGGGCGATGGAACAGGACCACCCTCTGTTGGGGCGACTACGAGGTATGGGGGGTGGGATGACAGAACTTACTACTACCATAGCGGGAATTATAAAGGTGACACCGGAGATGCAGTAGCTTTCAGCATCAAGGTAAGTACAACAAGAAGGGATCTCCAGATACACAAATCTCTCCCCTCTTGCACAGAACCATAGTCCAACCTGTCAAAACTAGGTAACATCGGATATGGGCGCAAGTAGTACCACACCAGGGGTCATAGTTTGCAATGATCAAGTCCCTATTTGGATACAGAGAGGATATCTTCAAGCAAGATAGAAGTATCGCACATTCCACAGAATATTCAGTCTGGCGCGCTAAACAAGTTTGCTGGTGTATCGAATTCCTAGTTCATTATTATTCTTTTTGAATGAGCATCTCCATGCAAAAGCCAACATATACTTATGGCAATCATGCTGGCGTCGAGAACACAAATGCCGTCATAGGATATGATTATGTGCAAACGATATACATGGTGGTCAGGAAAAACACGATGGGATGATTCGAGTGAAACATACGAGCGATGCATAGGATCGTATGTCCTTTGAATTCGGTCATGATGGTATTTTGGATCTTTCCATTGGTCTTGTAATCCACGGATGCTGCACAAGCATGAGCTGCTGTGTCCTGACAGACATACGTAAAATGATATCTGTGGCCTCATCGAGGAGGAGGATTTTCGTATCATGAAGTAGAGCTCGTGCGAGTGATACCAGAGATTGCTTGGCGGCAGTCAACAACTAGAGAAAGACAAAAGACAGGTGAGAACTTTACCTGACCAACTGACAAGTTGCTGCCTTCGCCCTTGATCGGAGTATCTAGATCGAAGCAACCACCAATGGCCTGAGCGTCACCTTGGGAAGTCGTTTTGGGTGAAGAAGGCTGATTCTCCTCCATGTCAGTGAGGTGTGCCCGCTTAAGAGTGTCCCAGAGGTGAACATCATCATACAAACCGAATGGGTCTAGGTTGGACCTGAGAGTACTGAGGAACCTATTAGGAAAGCGAAAGCGAAACATTCCAAGACTATGGCTTACAAAAGAACTAAAAAAAAATACAAAACCAGTCAATTCCTTATCTCGATCTGATGAGGCGAGATTTATGGCGTCCTGTGGAATAATTGCGAGCCCCTTCCTGAGTCATTTTAATCCCACTTTCGAGACATCGACACCATTGATCTGAATACTTCCTGACAAGAGTTCCACAAATCAATACAGATTGGCCATGATCGACGATTTCCCAGCTCCAGTTCTGTGGGAAGCGTCATCAAAGAAAGCTTCAGTACCAGGGGATGGACGAGTACCTGCCAATGATACCAATCTCCTCTCCTGGCACAATGTTCATACTCAAACCTTTAAGCATGGGGGACAACTCAGGATGATATTTCATGAACACATCTTTTGTGACACTACGGCCTTCAAAGGGCCAGGAAGGAGGCACTGGGCTGTCCTTGACCTTGTGAGGGGCTTCTTGTTCAATCTCGCTGGCATAGTGGATAATTCGCTCCACAGCATTCATATCATTCTCCATCTCTGCGACTTGATGGACCATTATTCCAAAGGACTCGAATGACAGGTCAGTTGACTAATGTCATATCGGTTAATGTATGCACACACCTATTGCACCATCATGTAGGACAGAACCACCCCGATCTGTCCCAACGATATACTAAAGTGGGTACCAACTACTAAAATGACCACCGCAAACGTGAGGGTCGCTCCAAGCAAATCCAGGCATATACCAAGCCAGCGCTAGTAAGATAAATTAGGGACATCTAGCGGAAATAGCAGTCAGTTCGCTCACCTGATTCGTTATCGTCAACCAATATGCTCTTGGAGGCAAATCAGAGTCGGCAATGATGAGTGCTCTGCTCATCAAGACTCACCGATTCTCGACGTCAACGAGCTCGATGTTCTCCTTCTTGAATCGATCGGTCTCACCGTACACGGAGATCATCGTCAATCCTGATAGCAACTCAGAGAAGTGAGCATATAGAGAGCTATGCAAGATAGCATCTGCGAACGATGGTCGGGTTGACGAGCCAATAGTCAATGTTAAATGTATACCAAGCTGCTGTGATCAAATCAACCTTTGTGAAAAGATACACCATTGGGAACGTACCTTGAGTTCTCTTGAGCTTGATCGATAGAAGAACGCAGCATAGAAATAGCAACCCAGGATGAAAAATAGGACCAACAAAAACCAAGGCAAGACGATGGATATAAGAATGATAGCACCAATGATGGTAGAGATGGTAGTGCTCAGCATGCATACCAAGTCACTGATGAGATTATCAACAGAGTCGATATCTGTGGAATAACTTAACAGGGGGAATGAAAAGTTCAACAAATATACCTTTGGCAAAGTGATTCATGATGCAGCCAAGAGGCTATCAGAAGCACAGATTAGTGATAGCGTTAAAGATACAACACGTTCAGCTCACCGTCATCTCAAAGAAACTCGTGGGAGGGTGGAGGATACGCATGATGGGTCTTTGACAGGATCGTGTGAGTATTTTAATTCAATCAGACTCCAAAAACTTACCTCGTGCAATTTTTGCGATGCATGATAAGTCAATATTGCAAAAGAGGCACCCATGAAGGACGTGTTTAGCACTTGCAAAACACCAAGAGCAGATGATAGGTGCCCATCTGTAAACCCTGCGTAAGTCGCCACCGTCAGATGAAGTAGCAGGCCACATACGTAGAAGCCTCGTGAATAATTCCATTTTCTTTCCTCCCAGTATACAAGCCTAGTGATACCAAAGTGAGGACCAAAATGACTTGAAAGGAAAACTGTACTGACCAATACAATAACATAATACTGGAGCCTTGCAGGAGAGCAAAGGACAGAAATACGATCGGTACAAGAATCGTGCCATTTCCAGCAGACAAATATCCCCGGTAGACTTTTCATGGAATGGCACCGGTATTGCGCTCTTCTTCTTGCATCATGGCCTTGCCCTTGATGTCGACATTTTGCTCTTTCTTGTCATCCTGAACCATTTCCTGCTTCCCCTCGACATTGTTGCCTTGTCGTGAGCCGAACCCTTGTATGAACTTGCAAAACGCGCCTTCACTCGCCATCAATGCATCAAAGGTACCACAATCCGCAATCTTCCCATCGACCAATGTGTAGATATAATCGACTTCTGGGAGGTGTAATGCGTGCGTCACGAGAATCCAAGTTTTACCTGCCATACCACTTTTGAGGACATTTGAGAATACAGCCTTTCCGACATGAGCATCAAGTGCGGAGAGGGGATTCTGGAAACGAATAAATGTCAGAAATATCCAAACAACTATGAAGAAAAGGAGGACAAACGTCAAATATCATGATATCCGAGTTACAGTATATAGCCCGACAGATGTTGATTCGTTGTTTCTGACCACCCGAGAGGGAGATACCCTTTTTGCCGACCTCGGTCAGGTCGTAGCTAGGGAGCATCTGCAAGTCCGGTTCCAGACAAGAATCACGAACAGCCTTCCAATATCTTTCCTCCTCAAATGGTCGTCCGAAACAAATATTCTCTCGAATCGTAGCATTCTGGATCAATGCGTCAATCATCTATCATAGCAAGCTAAATAAATTGTACCTGGATCCAGGGGGCCTGAGGACAGTAAGCAACTGACCCACCGAACTCGACAGTGCCAGCAACCCGTCTCATCTCGCCAATCATGGCCTGAAGCAGAGAGGTCTTACCCGCTCCTATAGCCCCGACGATTGCAACGAGCTTGCCGCGAGGGATCTCCATACCGATACCTTTGAGTTTGAATATATTCTCTTCATCGACCAGTTGGGGTGATGGCGGAGTCGTTGGTTCGGATTCCAAGTTTCTCGTCATGCTACTTGTCATGGGATCCTCGGGTCTTGGCGGAGGACTATCCCAGGTGAAGTCTGCGCCATCTATCCTAACTGCTACATCCAAGTCGTTGTTAACCATCAGTGTTCCGTCTGACGTTTCGGCCTCGAAAACCTCGTAAAGACGCTTACATGCACTGAATGGAACCGAGTGACATAGCTATATATATAGTACCATCAGTTAGCTTGATTCAAAGGAACAATAGCCCGGGATTACGCACGAAGGAGCATGAGGGGAGATCTAATGAGCTGGAACAAGCTATGAGAAGTGAAGACATTCGCAACGGTCAAAGAATGATCGGTCAACGAGTAGGTAATGAACGCAATTATGGCGGCTAGCGTTGAGATGGAGATGGCGAACGCGCTCCAGCCGGCCCGAAGGATCAATAGGGTCCATATGTAGCTGAAATGCAGGTTGAGTCGGGATAAAAAAAGGCATGAAATATAGCATACACCGTTTCAAGTTTGCGATATTCAGCAATTCGCTTCAAAAAGGGTATCTCCCACGAGAAGAACTCAACCACCCTTATGCCGCTCAGCATCTCTTGGAGCAGCTTGGAACGCTTATCCGTCCAGGCTATGCTCTTGATCCTGATAGAGAAGAGTCGTTTCATCATCATTGCGTTTATTGGTGTTCCAACAATCAGAAGAGCAAACCCCGCCAATGCGCTCGGGCCAAGGTTGATGAGCAGCAAGATGAGACAGATGATGAATTGGATAAGTATGGTCCAGGACATGTGAAAATACCCTAGACAATAGTCGATGCAAGATACGTCGGTGGAGATGTGGTTTACTAGCCTGTCATTGGTCATTGTACGCGGGCGCGAGGTAACAATGAAAGAGCTTGGGAGTAGATTGCTGTAAAGAGACCACCACGTACATGTCCCGTCGTCACGTCCCTCCGTCCCCCGAGGCCCATCCCATCCTCTAAAATCCCTTCGACGAGCTCGCAGAGGGTTACACGCCCCGGATCGCACCGTGCGTTGGTGTACATGTCCCTCCAGGTACCGCAGGACGGGTTCGGGGGACAGAGATTGACGCTGCCGAGCGGGACGGTACGTGCACGCTCTGGAGCGCCATATACAGCCCGCGCAAGAGGTAGAGAGCTTGGAGGACGATGAGGCCCGAGATGATGATGATGGCCGTGGGGATGGCAGGGATGATGTTGCCCGCCATTTCCGTGCGTATGTATCAACGATGCGTGAATGATAGGACACGGAAGATGGCACTGTCAGCTTCCCAGCCCGTCTTGCGCTCAACGTAGTATGCAGCGGAATGGAGATTTGAGGTAGCAATGACAAAATCAAGAGTGTCGTCGTCATCTCTGCCAAATGAAATCGTGTCTTCGCCAGCACGCGCACGCGACGCTAAACGGTTCGTGCTGGGTGTCTGGCGTCAAACCTTGGCACACGATTTCAGACAAGAGAATACCTTGACACGAAAAAGGCGATGTTGTCTTGCAGTATTAATGCAGGCTGCGCTCTCAAGCCGCCGTTGCCATTGGACGAGAATGCCCCGTTGGCGTGACCATTCACTTGTCCTTTCGTATTTGACGATGAGGCTGCCTGCGTGTCTGGTGGTTCCTTGACCACAAAACTGCCCTCCATGATCGCATCAAAGTCGGGGGGTGTCGGTTTGTCTCTCAAACGCCACATGTCCGCCATGGACAGCAATTTTTGGATATCCGCGTTAGAAACCTGTGTATGCCATCCATTGAGTGCCACCATATCGAGCGACAAGACGCACCTTTTCAAAGACCGTCTTGGCAGCATCGTCAATCGTCCGTGACGGGCACAACGCATCGCGAACAGCCTTGTACGTCAATGCTTCTTCTTACTGGGTTGGAAGCGCGCCAGCCGTCTGTGCTGTCACCTGGGACGTGGTCACGTAGATAGGAATAGGACAGAGTGAGCAAGGCCCTGGAGACTTGAAAGTCGATAGCGACGGTCTGTAACGTGAAAGTCTAGGTGGGCTGGACGGCACGCCAGTCAGTCAGTAAAGCGATCCGGGCCGATGAGTCTGTGGGATAATCCGATGGGCACGGAAGCAATGATTACTACATATGTACCATGGTTCCGCGGCAGTGCTGCCATGCGCAGGGTCGGAACAATCCGGCTCACAAATCCCTGCGCATGACCAATCTGCCCTGACAAGGCGGTGGAGGATGCCGAAGAGGAAGAAGATCAGAACGTGCCGACAGTGCGCTACCGGATATCACGATCCCGATCGGGCTGCTCGCAGATCCTTCTTTGGATAAGGGAAGAGGAAGCATAGGGCTCGAGCTGGGAGTGGCATGGGTCCAAGTGGCGCTGCTGTCAAACCCGAGGAGGATGACAATAATGTGGTATGTGCTATGTAGCGACTGTTTTCCTTGGAGCTGTTGGGTTTTTGCTGACGTGGGTATCTCTCAAGGGTGTTACGAACAAGGAGTATTTCAAGCCAGGTGTGTCGTCCATCGCCATCTAGGCTCTGGTAATCACTTATTGAGTCCTCGAGCCAGGTCCCGTAAACGCATTTGATCGAAAAGAGCAGTCCCCCTGATATCTTGTTGCGTGGATTGGTAACGTCTGCAGATGTGGACAAGTTGTTCGAGATGTGTATCTTGCACCTGGATATGAGCATACCCTGTTCCCACGCTGACCATCAGCAAAGGTCCGAAAAAGCCGACCCGGCGGTCATCGACTGACTATACCGCTCAACAAGGGCTACCAACGAGCGTGTCGATGAACCCGAGCAGATTGCCCTGCACTCTCTGCGTCGACAGCACACCCCACGTTCTCTACACGCGCTGGCCATGAAGTTTAGGTGCGACGACTCTCCTCCAGCCTGCTGCTTGTGTTGTATTGATACCCATCAGTTCAGCCCTCAAAATTCAACGCTGTCGCGGACTGGTGCCGGCAGGTCGCCGATGGGCCACATCGCTGACAGACTCATAAACATGAGGGACAGCATCACGTTGCTCCCAACAAAGAGTGTATGGACTGCCAGGACCAACTATGCTTGGGATAATATTCGTCTCTTGTTCAAGCGCAGGATTACTAACCTTTACGTCTCTTTCTACTCTTTGAAGCCCTACTAGTACGTAAGTTCATCTCACGTACGGTTCTATTGACCAAATTTCTGACCTCGTGGTAGGCATCACAAAGTGCGTCGCATCCGCGACAGTTGGTATCCATCTCACACACGCTATAGCTCAAAGACCTATACATGCACGACGTTGTAGGGACGCGGCTCCCTTTCCTGCAGAGCTCCAAGGACGAGGACACGGCCGCAATCAATCGACTCGTCACGCTGTACGCCAAGTGTGTTACCAGGGATGACCCGAATGCCACTGTACAACAGCTCAAAGTCCACCAACGAGAGCATATCACTTGGGAACACAACACCGTCTGGCACCAGATGTTGGCACAGGAGCGTTGGGGTGCAGCGGATGCCACTGACTTGATGGGTGGAGGTATTCTCGTTCGGGAGGAGGAGAGCAG
Organism: Boletus rubescentipes; assembly: GCA_038092775.1. Lineage (NCBI taxonomy): Eukaryota > Fungi > Basidiomycota > Agaricomycetes > Boletales > Boletaceae > Boletus > Boletus rubescentipes. The sequence goes on from JBBPRA010000377.1 coordinate 20,866, forward strand.
CACTATTGGCATCCCCGCCTCTCTCTGCGCCTTTAGGCTGAAGCGGAAGAGAGTCCCTCATCGTCGCGATCGCCGTCTCCATCGTGCTCATGAACATATGCATCATCAAGGATGGCGCCGAAGCGAACAAGTGCTTCGCCATCTTGATTTTCAGCACGATCATGTGGGCATCTGAGGTCAGTACATGACATTTCTTGCATGACGTTTGAGCTGAATGGCGTTTAGGCGACTTCCACTCTCGTTCCGTTCCCCTTGACCGTTTTTGAGTCATTCGTTCAGATGGCAAAGACCTTGTACCACCGCCGACGCCCGATGCAACCAAGTAAGTTATGCCATCCCTGTTCAAGCGCCATTGACATGCGTTGCCCAGACACGTATCCTCCGCCATGTTCTCGCCCACCATCATGCTTCTCGTTGGTGACTTGACGATTTCCGCTGCACTCAGCAAGACAAACATTGACCGGGTGGTAATCACGCATCTATTGAACATGGCCGGGTTCTTTTGGCTTTTATGGTGGTGTCCTTGCCAGCATGTGGATTAGGTGAGTTCCGATTACTACTTTGTTCAAATGGAGGCTTGACGTATTTTCAGTAACATCGCTGCACTGACATTGTGTTTCACGTTGATTCGAGTACGTCGTCTGGCTACCTCGGGGTCGTTTTTTTAATTACCTGAACAGTCTATCCTCCGAACTTTACGTGCAAGAGCTTCTTTTGTGCCGTGCTTGATCGTAAGTTGGCTCCATTCATACAGGATGGTCACTAACAGATGTGGTGCATACACAGCTCGGCATTGCGCTCGCCGCCAACATCGGCAGCCAGACTTCGTCTATCTCTGCCCCAGAACCTTATTGTAATTGGGTTCACGTAGTTGTTGTTGCTCGTGAACTGCCAACCTGCCCGGGCACCGGACGAAGGCGGAGAGATCGAAATGAGGGCGATCAGGCCGACGAGGTTTACCCTCAAGCAATACTGGGCAACCATAGCATGTCTCGTGACGATTGCCGTCATCGCTATCGTACCCATCGCCGCTTTTTTTGCGACCGGTGTTCTAAAACAGGTACGTGGTAGGTGAGCAGTCATGGTGTTGTCGGCTGACGCTGGTTTACTTGCGCATAGGACGACTTTGAACAATTCACGTGAACGATCGTGTTCTTGGCCATGGGCGGTATTGCGCTTGGGAACGGGATTAAGTCTCGTGGGCTCATATATACCATGGATGGCGCCATCCACCGCATGCTCGAGGGACGAACACTCTACAGCGTTGTTATTGTACTCTCTGTTATTGTCTTCGTATGTCCCTTTTTTGTGCTACCCCGTCCGTTGTTGCTCATTTCGACACGCTACCCGTAGATAGTGTCGACATTTATTAGTCACACAATTGCCAGTGTCCTCCTCGTTCCTATCGCGCAATAAGTGGGAAGAGGTTTCCTGGCAATCATTCCGACCTCCTCATCTTCGTTGATATGCTTTACGAGGATGGGCATGCTGGTGTCTGGATTCCCAGACCAACTTGCGTATGTGGCCTTTGTTTCTATTCCGTTTGTAACTCAAGCTCACGGTATGCGTGTTGGTTCGCTAGGGCGGCGCAAGAGGACGATCTCGGCCAAGTATGCCTTACCAACATCGATTTCCTCAAGAATGGTATTCCTGCGAGCATCATCGTGACGCTGGTACGTGGATCGACGCGAGACGGCGTAGTCAGGTAGCGTGACTGACAAGCGTGCAGGTCTCCACCGTGGGGTACTTGCTCATGTTGGCGATCGGGTGAGTGCATGCGTCTCGTGTCTTGGTTGTATTGCATGACGTTGACGTTTAAGTGTTGATAGACTTTGACGGGATTGAGAGTGGGTCAAGGAAGGCGGATCTGGTGATGATGTTAGCTTCATATAGCGACTTCATGCACGGGACATCTTTTGCTTTAATTGGTCTTGAACAATAGCATGGGAGAAGGCTTGCTACTTGTTCTCTGCGTAGTCGGGCAAGATGTGACAGTGTCGGACATCAACGCAGCGACGGACGAGGGGCAGCAAACCTGACGGCCGGGTCTATGAGTTGGAGCGAAAGGTCGGTCTTCGCTGATTCTTTCTTACTTCATGATAGTTAGACCTAACCCAACCATAAGTCGTAGTGCACCTTGAGAGGAAACGGTGAATGTCAGCCGATCTCTTGCGGGTAATAAATGCGTGCGGTGGTAACAAGTTGGTGCCGGATGACACTTGTCGGGGGGTGACAGAGATGTGGGTAGGTAGCTCTTTGACAAGAAACGGTGTTTGGAAAGAGCGCTGTTCTAGACGTAGTGAGACTGAGCGTACTCGAAGAGCGTTTTGCATGTCTAATTCAACCATCCTATAGGTCAGTTACTTCATGTCAACCGTTACAGTGGACTACTCCGAGTCACATGGCTCAGACGAACGATGTCAGACGCGGAAGAGCGGCCTGGGTGCGGCAACCCCCGGTTCGTCTTCATTGCCAATCTACATGGTTGTTCGGTTCCCAACCTCCCTCTTTACTACCACTCCCTTCCTCACCCAAACTAGATGACTACTACAACCAATACTGCACAAAGTAACATGTACGTATATTTATCGCCTTTCAGTGGATATACCGACTAAACTTGACGGTCGAATAGGGAGAAAATCGATAACTATCAAAGGTACAGATTGGAGGCTGCTAGACCGGCACCTGCATGCGAGTCTGACCTTTTCAGACATCGAACTCCGTACCCGGGCTAGACGCAAGATTCCTATTGCGAGGTGACACCGCATCACATTCACCGTTGGCAACACATCGAGAATCGAGATCAACGGAGCACGTGAAGGAGAAAAAGAGCCGCACCGTCTCTATTTGTGAGAACGCCCCGTCTATGATATGTGAGGGAACTAAGTATGGTTAGTGATGGAGCCGATCGTACCCTTATCCTTGCATCTATTTATCAGAAACACCACATCGGAAGCGAGGGATCAGTGAACCATGGTACCGTTGGCGGGATACTGAAGAAATTGAGGGGTGAAGGTACGATGTCCTACTATCCTTCTTGATCTACTTGCGCGAGCTCTGCGCTCAAAGCATTTGAAGACCAACTACGCATCAATACTTCCGATCAGCCCAATCTGTCGGGCATTACCCTCAAGTTTTCATTCATTGCCGAACCTCGTCGGACCGCCGATACGGACGATCGCCAGGCTACTCACGTCATCACTGCCGCAACCACCGCAGTCAATCCGATCAGCTCATCTCCACAGCCGTTCGTGTCCTGCATTCTGCCTTCGATCATGGCACAACCATCGCACCATCTGCACAAAAATTGGAAACCTCCAGTTTATGAAACACTTTAACAGACAGGATCAAGCCTTTGAATACAATCGTAACCGATATAGCAGAGGTATTTGCCCTCCCCTTGTCTTGAGGGTTGTCATGACCGAACTTCGTCCAGATCCATCTTTATATATTGCTGGCTTGGTCTGTGTTATCCGCTGCGAACCAGGTTTGTCAATATTCATGTTACTTGTTATTTTTCACCGGTGACAGCGGTCTACGTGGATATTTATGAAGCAAAAAGTTCGCGACAACAACATCTCGCCCAGGACACAGAACCATTGAAGGCAAATGAAGCACATCTGAAGACTATCACGCCTCTCATCAAACAGGTGACGAAATACGACTTCATCACTGGGTATGCCAAGTGAAAGAACCTTTGTCAGTCCCCTCTCACCCCATAGTCGCTAATACTGACTCTGCTCAGTGAATCGTACTGTCAAGTATACCATATCAGATATTGATGCAAGGATTTGTGACTGCGAGAACAAGCTCCGGATCGGTGTTGCTACCCGCACCCCCGTGCAGGCAGTGCTAGGCAAAAAAAGACCCAAACGAAGTCATCTCCTGCGGACAGCCCTCCCCGTCCTCCTCCGTAACCACGGAGCACAAATCAGCCATTGGTGCCAGTGACTTTCGCTTCCAACTATCCAAGAACCTCTGGGGTGGCAACTGGTTCAAGATCGAGGTCCAAGCGCGAACGGTGATGATGCATAGCAGTGAGTTCTTCTGCAAAGTGACCTGCTCAACGGACTCACATCGTCCAACAGATTACAACTATACTGGTGAGCATAGGAAACGGTGATCCCATTATGTTGGACCTGGACAAGCCTGGCAGCCCCAAGTACGGTACATGTTGTTGGCTGTCTGCATTCACGGCTGACTCGGACGGCTGTGCAGAATGAAAACCCAGGAGCCATATTCGCTCCATTCACAACTCTCCTGCTCACTCATAGTCCTGTACCGTTCCATCACCATCCCAGTAGATGGGGACGTGTGCATTTTGGTATGTCTTCTCCCCCCTCGTCTTGATACTGTGCTCATGTTGTGCATGAGGAAGACACGTTGCCCGACGTCCGTTCGCTCGCTCGTTCTCTCGCCCTCCTTGTCGCATCCTCTCCAAGCTGTTGTTTGTCTCCATAATGGTCCCATGTACCGCTGGGACCTGCAAATGAGCTAGCTTGGTCAGCTAGATTACCGACCTGTGGGGCATACAGGGCCCATCCTAGCCTTGGACTAGTGCGGTACTCAGTCACGAGCAAGGGTGCGGATAACATTGCTGCACCAGACGGAACGCAGTTGGATTGTGATTGGTGGGCTCGATTATATAGTTGAGGTACGTCTCCTCTATTGCTCTGTTACTATGGCCTGATCGTGCAAAACAGGCATCGCCGCATGGGATCTCCCGGGGTCCCGCACTGCATGGCACATTTTGAATAAACTGACCTACGTCGGTCTAAATCTTGCTGCCTACTAGCCTTCGTTGAATTGGGCAACGTGGGAGAGCTTCTTAGCGAGCGAGGTGGCACCATAAGGACAACGTACTCTTACGTTCCCCGACCACTTTCGTTGTATGCCGCATCTGGCTCCTTGACCCTCATGATAGCCATCATCACATATATAGCTGTAATTCGATCTCCCAACGCGTCGTGAGCACAGTCGCTCTTTTCGTTTACCTTCCTATGTCTCATTCACCATTTCATAGCCTTCTCGATGAGACCGACTTGGCCAAGGAGATTGTCAAAAAGCAGAAATACGACGTCTACGAGGCCAAAGCCACCCTTGAATGAAAATTTACCAGGTACACCTTCCCCCATTGCGACTCACCCGGCTTTCTGACGTCCATTTAGTCCATGAGCGGTCTACCTTTCTGAACCACATCCACACCCAATGGCCCAAGTCCGTGATTCCAAGGCAGATGACGTCAACATAACACCCACGGAGGGCCCTAATATGGGTCAACGGGACCGGGAATCTGTTGGCAGATTTGATGAGTATCAGATGAGCGCTGTCAGTTGCCAGCCCCGCAAACACTCCTCGATTATCCGCAAAACTTTAACCTCATTAGAGTGTTACACTGGGATCGCATTCAACTGCCTGCCTATCTCTTCCACGGATACCACTATCAATTGCATGATAAGTGCAGATGGGGTTTCGTATCCGTCAACCGGCGGTCACGTCTACAGTTACACGAGTGGTTTTGGAGCTTGTATTCTACCACTTCAATTAGCCATAACTGAGAGGTAATGTTAGTACGCATAATATACTTCTTGGTATCGACTGCATCATCCCAGGCCCTGGCATTTATCGCTCTTAGAGCAGGGCAGTCGATCCCGACTCCTTTGGAACGGTCATAGTACACTCAGGGGATGGAAACCTGCCATGGCCTGCAGCGGGAAACACTGAGACGAGCGGACAACAGAACAGGACCATGCTTTGTGTGGGCGACTATGAGGTATGGGTGGCGACTGCTATCTCGCGGAGGCGCGGTGGTATC
>JBBPRA010000378.1:0-26613 GCA_038092775.1 Boletus rubescentipes
CCAAGTGGATCTAGCGCTCGGTCTCCCCGATTTCTCGGACCATACCGCGATAATTATCATCCACGGCCGCTCCTGATTCAAATCTCGTGAATGCGTGGTTTGAAATAGCAAGAAAATTAGGAGGAGAGTTGGGCATATGTATCTCCGCGCGCGATCACACTGGCAGGAGATGAGTGAGCACTGAGTACTACGGCTTGGTCATCAACGGCATACACATCACTCCCAAGGTGAATCAGCACCCCTCGATGTCAGCGTCGGATGCATCGGGATAGTGGAGTCCGACAATAAAATTTTGCTCCAAGCGCGATTACTTACTGGACAGAATAATTTACTGTTTTGTGTGCCATCAACGACCAAGAGACGTGTTGATTGAATTGATAACACAACACTTCATAGTGTGAACATGTAAAGGAGAAGAAAGGCACAATCACTCTGCTCCACGTTGACCGTCGAACCTCGGACTCCGAATCACGATGAGACTCACAGCTCTTGTACGACCCGATTGGAAAACCACGTTACGTACGCAGCCTTGGGCAGAACGACGGGCACTTTGACCTGGCCAACGCTGACACTGCCCTCGTTCACTTTCAATTGCAGAAACTCGCTAAACGTCCCAGATCGGACGAGCCGCGCTGTGGGTTTGCGAATTATACCAACTTTGAGGACCCAGGTGATATTCTTGTTAGAACGTGCAAGCTCTTCGAGCATGCGTTCTGGCAACAGTGCGAGATCGGAAACTGGAAGGTCAAGGTCGAGTGGAAAACGTACTTCATGTGCGAGAGAACAGATATGTGGGAAGCCACACATACCTTGGTCGCCAGCGAGCTCGACAAAGAATCCAATCGTAGCAGTGAGGCACCGATCGTCGATCGTTGCGGTCCACTCAACGATTTTGGTCAGGGGGACCGCGGACGACATGGCCACCACCAACTCTTTTTCACTGACCATGCAATCTGGGAATCGGATAGCCATGCTGCCATGGCTCTGTCAGCAAACGCATATGACGCATGAAAATACTTACTTGCGGCGCTCAACGAATTGGATGACGGGAACGCCATCTTTCGGGTCGAACCCAGAGATCTCGACCACGTCCCCGAGACGATACCGCCAAAGGCCATCCTGTGTCGTTAACACAACTTCGTAACGTCTTCCCGGCTCAACCTCCCACTGCGTTATTGGTTAGTAAGAAGCTTCGTGTCACGAGGAGTACTCACAAGCTGTACGAGGGCATCGATCGAATCACTCTTGTTGATATCCAAAAATTCGATGATGGCTTCATTTCTCAACTTGAACTGGTTCAATTCGCGTGGACTATAGGGCGCCCCGATCGACGACGCTGTGCAGCCATAGCCAAGGGAATGTATAGTAGTGTCAGGACCAAGAAACCACTGAACCTACGCACGAACAATGAGGGAAAGCAGACAGGATCATTAGATGATAAACGTACCAATGGGACAGACGAAGCGAAGGAACCACTGGCAATACCAGTGACTGAACGCAAGTTCGGCCAAACGTGGCTACACCACCCCGGTTGCGAAGACGGACGACCAATACGACGCAGCTACGCCGCACGTTCGGGGTCCGCAGAAATATTCAACTAGTCGAAATTCAGTCTCTAATACCGGTTCGATAGCTAGTACTGACCTCCAAGCAATGCCATACTTCGGCTATCCCATCCAAGTCCGGGATAGTACCATTCGCGATACAGTCCACCAACATGTCGAACTCTGTGTCAATGTAACGGATCATGTCCACGGGCGTCCTGATGAACACCATCAACATGGTTTTGAGGGACCTGCTACCGACTGCAAAAAGCGCATGTATAAGGAGGAAAGAACGCCATTTCTTTATGAATCCAGCGGCATACGGTGCGGCGTGGTCAAGTACTGGGAAGATAACAAATTAGCATGAAAGGGAGGCTATGTGATTTGCGTCGTACTGAATTTTCCCATCTTCTCTCCATCCTTTTCAGGGTCGAGATTCGTGAGCATCCTACCGTCGATGCCTGTCGAACAGGCCAAGTAGATTGATTGTCTTGACGGGATAATTGGCTTCATCCTCGACATTCATTTGATCGCTTCCAAGATAACATATGCATGCCGTAGTGCGTCTCGGGGGAGCATTAGAGATCGTCCCCGATCCGGCATCGGAGGATCTGATTTTGACAAGCAGTTGTATCTGGGGAAGATTTTCGCAATACCACTGGAGGTAGAGCTAGACAACTGCAAGAAAATCGGGAAATCCAGGGGCCAACAAGTCGACTATAGCACTTGCTTTGCATGGTGTCTCAGAAAAAACCTGCAAGGAATGGTGCATATGTATCATAGGTTGTGAGATGAACTGTTTTCCGAAATGACTCGGAAAGAATGGCATCATCCATGCCATCGATAAGGCCGGCTGTCGCATGGCGAAATTCTGTGAGATCGGGGGTGGTCTGAGCGAATCGTTGTAGTTGCCCCTGACTATCCTGGACAGAAGCTCATCATGATCGGTTCGCCGCCTCAACAGCTCAGAGAACGATGATGGGTTAGAGAGAAGGAGACCTGAGACCTGAATCATCGAATCTTGAAGGTGCGTCAGTGTGCAACAGGAGCCGCCCAAGCTGAACCCTGGTTGTAGGGTGCGCGAAAAGGATCGGATTCAATCTCGTTACAGGGCACGCTATAAGGAAAAACCTGAGTTTAAAGTCGGAGGGAGAATGTCCAAAAGACCGACATGCAACAGGCCTGTAACGTCCGGTGCACGTATAGTAAGAGTAGAACGCACGTGGTTCATAATGCCACGTAGCACTGTTTTTGCCAACTCAGAGGCTAATCGCCAACAGCAAGAAGCGACACAAAGGAACTCACGGGTAAGTAGTTTGGGTTTGGAAATGATTAGCTAGAGGTTTACAAGGAATGGCAGCTGCCAGCAACAAAGCTGGTGACCGCAAAAAAGAAGATGGGGACTACAGCAGTGCATTGTGAATGCCAAGTTGCAGAAATAGCTGGTGGTTTAAACAAGTGTCCGAGGTGGTTGAACTGCCCGAGGTTTTGTAGATCTCCCAAGGCTCATGATCACGGCTATCGGACAGCCACAAGTCACGAGTGAGAATGAGTAAACGTGGTTATGCTTTAGGATCCGACATGCGGGACCACGCAGTCGGAATGATAACGAAAGAATCTTGTTTGTCTTGGGGCTGCGTCACGGTCAACTTGAAACAAGGAAAAGTGATACGCGCAGTGATTATGTAAGTCATAGCGTTCTCTGACAACTCTGTGGGATGAACCATGGTGTGAGCAAGGGTTAGAGCCGGTTCACAGGGTGCCACGCATGCGCGACTCGGAGGCCCTGGTCCTCGGGAATCGGGGGTTGGGAGCGTCAAACGGTACATGCTCGGTATTTTGGTTTTGAACTCGTAATGACGAACAGAACCTCTCTCTTGTGCTTCTACTTACCGCGTGCTCTAGTAGGCTTTCTAATTTCAAGAAGCCTTCACTGGAATCCCAGCGACCCACATCGATCCCTTCGCACATGGTCAAGGTGATGTGCAGAGAAAACTCTTTTGGGCTTTTTCCCCGAGTTGAAAGTGCACCGCAAACCATTACTGGCGCAAAGTCAATGTCAGACAGCGTTGGGGTGCATGGACGCGAAACCTCTTGGCGTCAGACCCAGGTGGACCTCGACCATACCCCTCAAATGATCATTATCCAAATCGAACCCGTGAATACTACCATAGGAGAACCGCGCATCCGGATCCGCTCAACGCGCCGACCGCAGGGAATGCTGAGTGAGCACTGAGCACCACAGCGACATCATGATCAGGATGGGTCATCAGACGGCAATACACACTACCCGGCGCGGGTGCTGGTGAATCAGCACCCCTCGACGTCCGGCTCCACGCCCCACGCGTTGATTCCGAGTCACATATAAAATTTCCACAAGCCGCCGCACCCGTATTGCATATTCGATATGGGGTATGATCGTACAGTCACAAGTGATAAAACAAGAATGGGAATCTGATCGACGGAGCCGCTAGCTCCGGCGGCTTCAGGACCGAGGGCAGAGCAAGAGCAAGAGCAAGAGTAGGATTTAGATTTGCCCAATCAAAGTACTCGACTTGGGTGTGTGCAAACTCGCCACGATGGATGTGAATGTGTAATACAGTGTGTCGACTGAGAACCCTCCATGATGATCAAGTACCTGTCACCGTCGCCGAGCCTACAAGCCTCCTCGAGTGCCTCTCGAGCTCCTATCGCCCATCACTCCGCATGTACCCACTCCCAACTCCGAGTGCCCCTGACTGTCCCGAGGGGCCGCGCGCCTGTCGTTGTCGTCGCGAGTCGTCGCGAGTCCGACAATAGGAGTCTCGGGGTCGGCAAGTCGGGATACGGATACAGATCCATGGCTTGGATTCATTCCGTTGGGTGGATTCCATATGTGCGCCGTCGAGCTCGATCCCATCGGTCCGAGAGTCATTGCAGATCTTTGGCTACAATTGACATTCTACAGATACCGAACAACAAGCTATTAAAATAATCTACACCATCTAAGGTACCCATAAATATGCGTGTGTGTGTGCAGGATAACCGTATCTCAGGAATAACAAGACGTGAACACCCGGAAAAACCTCGGTGACGTGTGTGATAATGTAGAGGGATATAGGGCGACCGTGCACACGGAAATAAATGTAAATCAAGAAAATAAATATCCGGTAACACCGAAAGAGCGCGCGTTGAGCTCATAGATAGTCGTTAAGTTAGATGACGCTGAGTTTTTCAAGATGGCCCCTCAGGATGCCCTCTCGCACACCAGAGAGAACAACTTGAGTTGCCGCCGTGTCCTGAGCGACCGGAACTCAACAAAAACTGAGAAGCGGAACGGAACAAACGCACGATGGCAGACGTCTCGTGACAAAAAAAGGTTCGTTGCTTTGGTGATAGACGTTTCTGTCAAGGGACCATCAGAACAGCCATCAAAACTTAATGACGACATACATGGTAAGCGCGAAACTTGTCGCGAAAGTCTTGTGAGAGCCGTTAGCGAATATGGATAAAACAAAGGGATCGATCGGCATACACTTGACGACATGCTCCATGTCGTTTGGATGTGACCCGTAGTTGGGCACATATGTTTGTACCCGGATGCCAGCTTTGAGGGTCGACTTGAGAATATCCATTTTATTCAAAAAAAGGATGATGTTGGCACGTGCAAGGAGGGGACTCGCGCAAACCTCTTTCCAAAGGCTAATCGAGTCTTCCTAAAGGGGGATGAGCGGAACCAAACGGGAATGGACACTGGGACACACGAGGCGGTTAACCATCCTGTCTTCATCCAGCATTTGGTTAAATACAAGTGGGGCAAGGAATATGATCGCTTGAACTAGACATGCAGATCAGACGACTGTCAGATCAAAGGGGTTGGGCGAACCGTCATCGAAATAGGACACCCATTGATGCCTTGATCCACGGCTACCGCCTACATCATAAATGTACCATTCCGAACCTAGAAAATAAGGTGAGCCGAGGGAACCAAGGATGGAGGAGACATACTATCGTTGACCGTAAAACGATGTTCCTCTACACCAAACGTTCTGAGTCTAGCTCGTACAATATCGTCTGCGAGCCGTGTGAGAGCATGGATAGCAAGGAGAGCCGGGACACGAACCAATGTCGGGCATCCACCCGGGTTTCCCAATTCTCAGGACATCGTTCAAAAAGAAACCGGCGCTGTGCTCCAAGTAGACGCCCTTGCGCTTCAAAAGGGCTTGCACGGCGGGGTCTGTCCAAAGGGCATGGATATCGGGGGCGAGGGCTTCGAGAAGGGGAGTTGGGTCGGAGGGATGCGGACGGGTGCTGCGAGTAGAGAACTTTGGGGAGAGGGGAAGGGAACGAGGCTCGATGGGTTGAACGAGAGCGTCATCATAAGCATCGTCTTGCGGGGTATCGGAAGAATGGAGGAGGGCGCCTGATACGCGCTCTAAGATGGTCTTCCAAGCGCCACCGGCACGGACACAAATTTCGCCACTTCCTGAGAGAGAGGGATGGGTCGAGTGGGTACCTGCGCCAGACGCCCATTTTGTCCAGCCTGTGGATGAGGAGAGGGGAGGAGGAGTGCCGCCAAACTCGGGGAGGAGTTGGCGGGCGAGATTTGTCTCTACGCTGAGCAACGGAAGGAGACGGAGACGGTGTGCAGAGTGGGCTTGGGTCAAGGGGGGGCCAGTGGAATCGTGTTTGAGATCAAGAGAAGGATGCTTTGGGCCTGAGCGCGGGAACGCTGGATGGTCGCTAGGGTGCGTGGGTAAGATGGGAGAAGCGCCGGAGCGAAGGTTTGAACGGGAAGGCGAGGAGGGAAGCGAGTGTGTGCCTTCCAGTTCGTCTTCGATGATGGCAAGCAGCCTCTTGACGGAGCTGTGGAGGAGTAAGAAGGGGCACGGAAGGCAATTGCGAGGGACGTACCCGATGAGGTTGAGCTGGATGATGACCTTCCATATTGGAATCTCGCGATGGAAGTAGGTAGGACAAAAGGCCAACTGAAAGTCTGGGAAGGGTGAGCGGAAGGAGGGGCGGGTGATGAAGATACATACTTCTGAGCATGGTGGACTTGCCGGACTCTGCTTGGCCTAGGAGGGGGTAAGTTGGGGGAATAAGTGAAGAAGATGGACGGACCGAGGAGGAGAACCTTGATGGCCTTTTTGCGTTTCTCGAATAGTTTCCTGGACTTTTCGATTGCATCGTCAATGTCTTTGGATATTTTGGCGGCCTCTTGCTGCTGAGCGATGCGAGCCTGTCTCTCAGCGAGAGTCTCGTTGGGTGGCGGTGCGAATATGGCGGACCACGAGTCGGTATCGATCATGATGTTGGGAGGATTCCAACGCGCTCGGACGAGCAGGTAATAAGGAAACCCGCGCCCCTTAATTGGTCATCCCGACATTCAATTTCATACCCGGAAACAGGTTGAGCCTCCATTAGGTAATCCAATGTTACCTGAGACATGCCACCTCCCGCGACAACTCACGCCAGGCTCGGCTCTCGATCAGGGGACGTCATTGTGACCTCGGAAGAGCTCACTTGAGATCGGGAAGGCCTTTGCATACCTGTGTAGTTAGTAGGATGTCTGGTTCAAACGCCACCTCCCACCAGTAACTTGAACCAGGCACCCACAAATCAAACACGTACCACTGGCACGCGATCGTCGGTCCTTCTGTCGCAAATAAAATCAAACATTTTCCTTTCCTTGGGAATCCGTCCAGAAAACGGAGGGTCAGGGTAAAGGGACAGGATTCGATGTCGAGTGTGTGTTTGGGCTGTCACGGATGCGAAGGTGCGGCGACTGCAAAACATCGCCAAGGGCGACTCTGAATCTCCGAGTACAAGCTCCGAATAAAACGTGCAACAACCGACGCGAAGCCACAAAGAGTCGGCACGAGTCTGGATCGAGTTTGTACAACTGTTTTTCATCTCCGAATCAACTGTGCCTCGATGTCCCGTGCACGCGCCCAGAGGACGGTAACCAGAAAGGAGGGCGCAGTTCGAGTTACTTGTTCTACAGAAGACTACAACGTTTTCCCACGTGAATCTTGCTTGCCCCACGTCTTCCCAGCTTTCTGCCAAGCTCAAAGTACAAGGAATGACACTGCTTTTCGACAGTCAACACCTCCTAAAGCGTTCAGGCAAAGGTTTTTGCCGACAATCAGCCCCCTTCCGCACTTGTCTGCACACGACAAATAGCGTATCCTTCCACCAGTGCTTGGCATACAACGCCTGGAGGTGAGGAGAGTCTGGAAGAGGCCGATCTCGTCCGTATTGACTATCGTGATCGTCACGTCTCCACAGTGACGTTTGACGTTGACGGTTTATGACAATTCGACGCATGCATCTGGTCATTAGTAACGTGCGTGCTTGGTTACACAAAGATGCTCATTGTGGAATCTTGTCTGTACGTGTCAGCACCACGTTAGCTCCCTTTTGCTACTTGCTCTTGCGGCCAGCAGGCCCACATGGCCTGATACGTTTTTCGTCCGTATACATCGTGGGTAACTGGAATGAGTTTGCACCTTTTACAAGGCTCAGAGACGATACCTGATGGCAATATAGCGCGTGTTACTCCCCAAAAAATATTTTGGGGTTCGGAGTTCCATAGTTCCATGGTATGCACTGCCTACTTACCCCAACCTTCTCATCGCCAGTTGTTCCAAAAGTTTGCAAGTGTGCTTCCATCACATCTGTGCACGCAACTATACCTAACACGGCGGCTTCTGACGGTAACCGGGATCAAACCTATTGTCCGATTCAGAGTAGCAAGTCCACTGTAAGTAATCGAGGTAAGCTACCACGACAATCTGGGTTAGCGTTAGCCAAAGGCCAAGGCGAAGGATCGTAATTCTGGTCTAGACTTTTGTAGCTAACTGTAATTGTCTCAGTGTCCGGACGGCATTTCGGCAGCACTTCCCGATTTTCGATAATGTGGCGGAAGCCTCATGGCAGTGCTCTGCAGCTCGGAAAGTTCGTCTAGTGCAAAGGCATTCCAACTAGTTGCAACAGTCCATGCCAATTTTTCGTCAGTCGAGTGTTATAACTTTGGAGCAGAACAAATAAAACCAAGGCGACCAACCCTACGAAGGTTTACGACCGTGACGCCGTTGGAGCTTCCAACCATGCATTGCCTTCTTACTGTACTTGGTACCCATTAAGGTTGTTCCAAAAGTTTACAAGTGCGCTTCCGTTATCTGTGTGCGCAGTTTCTTCAACTACACTTAACACGGCTTCCAACGGCGATTAGGGTGAAACCTGTGGGCTAAGTGGTAAGTTCCAAGTCGAATGATTCCAAGTCTGGTCTAGACCTTTGTAACAGTTTAGCTATCTCCCTTTTCAGACTGCATTTCTGATATCCCTCCGCGTGGTTGAACACTGAAACCTACCACGCTTCCCACGGCGAATGAGATCAAACCTATTGTCTGTGTAGTAAGTCCACAATAAGTAATCAGAGCAACCTACTTCCGGTTTAGCTTTATCTGCTTCTACTCCACTGATAATACAGAATCCAAGGCGAAGGGTTGTAGCTCGCTGTTTTCGGCTCATTGTTCGGACAGTATTTCGGATACCATCTGGGGCCCCAGCTATTTAAGGCCCGGGGAGGTCCTATTGCACACTAACACGTCCTATACTTGATCATGCATCTCGCGGACCTCCTTCACTCCAATTCGCCCTCGATCTCTGAACAGTTGAGGCGGCAAACCGATGAGCTTCGGTCGAGGATAGTCAGGGTCAACTGCAATACTCGATTTGCTCAGACCGTGCCCGAGCTCGCTGAATTTCGTCACGCGACGGCCGGCTTTGTTGATGGAATGGATGATGACCTTCTTTCCGAGTCTTTTCGGAAAACTGTCCATCTCACAACCTATGACTCATATGCACCATTCCTTGCAGGTTTTTCTGAAAAGCCCTGCAAAGCAAGTGATATAGTCGACTTGTTTACCCCTGGACTGCCCGATTTTCTTGCCGATTCCAGCTCAACCTCCGGTGGTATTTCGAAAATCTTCCCCAGATACAACTACTTGTCGAAGATTAGATCCCCAGATTCCGGATCGGCGTCTGCCCCTGGACTGCCCAATTTTCTTGCCGATTCCAGCTCAACCTCTGGTGGTATTGCAAAAATCTTCTCCAGATACAACTGCTTGTTGAAAATTAGATCCCCAGATTCCGGATCGGCGTCGATCTCCAATGCTCTCCAGGGACGCGTTACAGCATGCATATGGAATTTCGGATACGATCAGATGGATGTCCACGATGAAGACAACTGTCCTGTCAAGACGATCTACTTCGCCTGTTCTGCAGTCATTTACTGCAGGATGTACTTCAATCTGGACCCTGAGAAAGATGGAGAAAAAATGGGAACAGTCAGTATGACGCAAATTACCCTGCCTCTCTGTTATGCTGATTTGTTACTTTCTCAGTACTCGACCACGCTGCACTATAGCCGCTGGATTCATAAAGAAATGGCGTTCTTTCCTCCTTATACATGCGCTTTTTGCAGTTGGTAGCAGGTCCCTCAAAACCATGTTGACGCTGTTCCTCAGTACGTTTGTGGACATGATCCGCTACATCGACATGGAGTTCGACATGATGGTGGACTGTATTGCGAATGGAACCATCCCGGATTTGGATGGGATAACCGAAGTTCGGCACTACCTGGAAGTATGTACTAGCTATCGAAATGGGTATTTGAAAGTGAATTTTAACTAGTTGAATATTACGGCGGACCCGACACGTGCGGCGGAGTTGCGTCGTATCGGTCGTCCGTCCTCGCGACCGGGATGGTGTAGTCACGTTTGGCCGGACTTGCGTTCAGTCATCAGTGTTGCAAGTGGTTCCTTCGCGTCTTCTGTCCCATCTGTACGTTTATCATCCGACTACCCTGACTGCCGCAGTGCCCTCCGCTCACTCTCCATACATAGGCTAAATGGTTCCTTGGTCCCAACATTGCTCTGCGTCCTCTTAGCTATGGATGCACGAAGTCATTCATCGGGTGGCCTTACGACCCACTTAAATTGAACCAGTTCAAGCTAAGTAACGAAGCCATCATCGAGTTTTTGGATATCAGCAAGAGCGATTCGATCGATGCACTTGCATAGCTTGTGGGTACCTCTCATGAAAAGAGGTTCATTGCTGACTAGTAACATAGTGGGAGGTTGAGCCAGGAAGACGATACGAAGTCGTGTTAACCACCCAGGATGGCCTTTGGCGGTATCGCCTCGAAGACGTGGTCGAGGTCTCTGGGTTCGACCCAACAGATGGCGTTCCCGTTATCCAATTCGTCGAGCGCCGCAAGTAAGTTTTTTATACACCCATGTGCGTTTACCGACCAGCTCGTCTACAGCGTGGCCATCCGATTCCCAGATTTGATTGTCGGCGAAAAAGAGTTGAGGGCGGTTATGTCGGCGGCGGCTCCAGACATGCTAGCCAAAGTCGTCGACTGGACCGTGATAATCGACGATCGGCGCTTCCCTGCCACGATTGGATTTTTTCTCGAGGTCGATGGGGACCAAGGTAAGTATGGCTTCCCACGTATCTGTTCTTATGCTCATGACGCGCGTTTTCCACTAGACCCCGCCTCCGTAGTCTCCAATGTCGAACTCGCGCCGGAACGTGTGCTCAACGAGCTGACACGATCTAACGGAAATATCGCTTGGGCGTTCGAATGCAATAAGTTTCGCAAACCAACCTTCCGGCTCGTGCGATCTGGGTCTTTCAGCGAGTTTCGGCAACTGAAACTGGACGAGGGGAGTAACAACCTCGGACAGGTGGAAGTGCCCACTGTTTTGCCCAGGGCTACGTACGTCGCGTGGTTTTCGAATCGCGTCGTACAAGAGCTGAGAGTCTCATCGTGATTCCGAGTGGGTTCGGGTGTTGTTGAGTTCCACCTGTAGTACAAGTCCCTAGACACGTCCAACATGAGGCTACCAAAGCGACTGGAGATTATGATGCCCTTTTCTTGCTTTTACATGTTTACATTATGATGTGTTGTATCATAAAGTCGATTCGATCAACGTGTCACCCTGACAGATCTATCGAAATTTCCCACGCAGCCCCATTCATCAACGTCACTTGCCCGCCACCAGGTACGGGACGACCTGAATGGCGTGGTAAACGATGCCAACAGCCATGCGAAATAAGTCGCACTGACGTCGTTAACTGAGGAAGAAGCAAGTTAGCTCCCGAAACATGACTCGATAACAAAGCCAGATGACATACCTACACCACCCGAACCTGAACAGCCGACGCACCTGCGAGACGAGAAAATGGGTTTCCTTCCCCCTCGAGCTGGACTATTGGATGTTGACATGAACATTAAACCGTCCAGCTCGAGGGGGTGATGAGGATACGATGCCAGCTGCGACATCAAGCCAGACGAACCGGGCTGAACCGGACAATACCTAGAGCCACCAGGAACACCTGACAGGCCAGGGGAATGACGGCGGCGGCGATGCGAACATGCCGAGACGATGTGGCAAGGCGGGTTAGGACTCAGACAAGCAAGAGGCGCCGGTAAGAGGCATCGGCGATCGGGAGCACTAGAGCGACAGCAACAGCGACGAGAGAGGTAGAAACTGAAGCTGGAAGGAGTTCGCAACAACTCTGGCGTACGAACCCAAACTTCATGTTGGCCAGCACGCGACCAGTTGCACACACGCAATCTCAGATGTCTGCGTGTCAATGTGCTCGTTTGCCCGCCCTCGAGGCCACACCCTCTGGTTCACCCGTCCGTGTCAGTCTCTAACTCGTCCAAGCTCAAAAACTTTGTGTTCTACTAAGCGCAGTCTCTGTATAGCACATAAGAACTCCACTAAACTTGTGGAAATGGTACAAACGTGTCTAGTTCAACCCTTGTTCAACCCTTTCGGCTCCAACGTCGGGCATTCCAATGACTTGTGCTGTAGAAAGCTGCGTCGCTGAGACAGTCCTTCGCGTTTACTTTTCACTGTGTTTCAAGACACACACGGAGTCTACTGAAACGCCGGGGGATTCAAGTTCACCAGGGATGCGAGGATTCTATTGCCAGCGATATATCTGCTAAAGAATGTGCGGGCCTTGACCTCGACTTGCTCAATGCACAGGCTTTCGATCATCGCATCCAACTTTGCTCGGGCGTCATCCGTACTGGGCAGGGAGACGAAATGTGCCTGTATTTCGCTGTAACGCGATGCAGCCTGAACGGAGCACGCTCGGGCAACTTTATCATCGTCGCAGCCGCGTAGTACGACGATCACGGGACAGATCTGTCCGCCAGCGTAGTCGTAGAACGACTTCAGCGCGTCAATGTCCGCCAGCTGGATGCGGTTATCAACCAGAGGGGAAGTGTAAAAGATGAGCACGCCTGCACCCACGCCTCTATCGTCCTCCGATGTTCTGGGTGTAAGCCTGTGCAGGACATGCTTGTCTATCCGAAGAAATTCGTACTGCCTGTCGCCTATCCTGCCTGTGCTCTTATCCCAGATAGCAGTACTTCCCGGCAAGAACTCGGTGAAGAAGTCACAGATAGTCACATTTCGTTTGGTCGCCAGATTAGCCGTGGAGAGGACCCCACGGAAAACACGGCGGAACATGGGTAAGACCTGTGACATAAACGATGGGTCGATTTTCCAAGCCGGGGCCTGAGAGTACTTGAAAACGAGCTCGCGTAGAAGTGTCCGCGAATCCGAGCGCCGTTTCTGTATGACATGATCCTCGAAATCGATTGTCGTTACGCACACGTGTGCATCGAACCGCATGCCGTTCTGTCGCAGCGTCGCCTCGTTTGTAGTCCACCATGTCTCCATCTCGTCTTTTTGATACTCCAGGCCAGTCACTACCAACGCGACAGGCACCTTCTTCCGACAGACTGTGACATAGAATAGGTCGTAGTTGTGTTTGAGGGCCCTTGTGAGTCGGGTTCCCCGGATGCAGTAGATGACTAGACGGATGCCTCCTGAACGTTCCAGCCCTAGCATCAACTCTCTCAGATTTTTCTCCGCTAGCCAGGAGGGTACCGTCCCCTCACTTCCTTCGTCCAGTCCTGATGTGTCCCAGAGGGCACATGTCGTCTCGTCCAGCGTGATGCGGTACTGTGCATGCTGGAAAGTACACCCGACCGCATCATTGGAGGTACGCGCGAGTCCCCGATCAGCAATTAGGTTTATAATGGACGACTTCCCAACACCGGTTTCACCAAAGACAACAATATTCGGAATATTCGCATCTATAACCTGTACAGAACATGCTCAGACTGGCGTTGGTTTAGGCCGTTCAGCTTTACCTCTTTCTGTTCTTCGGCGATTGAAGTGCGCTCAAGAGTGGGTAAATGTGTAGACTCCGGAGAGCCACTCTGCCCTCCACCCGGGGTTAAAGGAAAATCGTGTTGAGAGGCATGCTCTGCACCCTTATCAGGGGCCCACGTTTCCGTTGGATGATGAATCTGGTTTTCAGGACTGCATGGCGTAATTGTACTTTCAAGACCTATGTTCTTGCAGCACAACACGCTGAAATCAATCAAATGATCAGGTAGGTGATTATTCAGCGTACTGCTTCTTCCGGTCTTTTGGCCGGAGCGACATGGCCATCTTCGGGGGGTCCTGAGAGGGTGCCCTCCATCAAACCGCTAGAAACGCTGTTCTGTTTCATGACATGCGTTTCTGTTTGAAGCCGGATTTCAGGAGTGTATGGTGTGTTCGTATTTTCTAGACATACACCCTGCCGCAGAGTGAACTCGATTCTAATGATCAGATAGGTGGACATTCTGCTTACCGCTTCTCCTGAACCTTTGGTCGGAGCGACGTGGTCGTCTTCAAGGAGTCCTGAGATGCGCATGCCTATCGAACCGCGAGAAACACACCCTTTGGTGTATCTCATTTACATACCTGGCTTATCGCTGAGCGCTCTGGAATTGGCAAGACTCGTGCAAGTTGAGCGGGGGCGCATGATGGACCTGCTGATGGTCGTCTTCAAGACGTCCCGGGGGCGGCCTGCATTTCAAAGACTGATGGGCCGCGTATTCACCACCATCATATTTGAGAGTCAGTCCCTGAGGGCGGCCTTGCGCTCGGCCATGCGCAGACTGGGGCCCGGGAACACTAAGCCTGCCAACCTGGGCGGCTCGCCCGCAATCAAAGCTTCTTCCACAGCACACAGCCTTATCTGTAATTCATCCCGCAGCGCCCACCAGAGGACGTGATGGTTATAAAGCGAACTTGGATTCACTTGGGATAACTTGAAACCCAGACTCCCGAACGCGCTTCTCATTGTTCAAATTAGCCTTTTTGATCACTAGCACTCGCATAGGCCAGACATTGGATTGTGCTCGGCAAAAGATTCGACACTACATCTCAGTTGCGGACATGGTTCACCCTACATTGCACCGTTCCGCTGCCGACGTGGGGATGGAGGAAATGGTTCCATCATACGAGTCTGTGTACAATGTAGACGGCAGGAAAGGTAAGCCAATCGATCACCTGGACTTGTCCCTCAATTCCTAAAAAGATTTTGAGCTTCTGGCGGTTCAGGCTTGGGAAAAGAAGAGACCCAAGGTCACACATACGATGGCTCAAGGCCTGGTAGGTCTGTCGGTGGAATGTCAGGTAGTATCGCCAACACGTATCTTTTTCTATCAGTGAACCTCCGAAACGTAAAAAACGTCATCCTCTTCGGAGAAACTGGTGTCGGAAAGAGTTCTGTGATCAACTTGATGGCCGGACGAGAGGTCGCGCAAACATCTTCGGACCTACCAAGCTGCACACTACATGCAGAAGAGTACGCGTTTACCTTTCCTGGAGGGACAGAAACCCGCATCTTTAACACTGTCGGGCTCGAAGAGCCAGATATGGGTGTCAAGCCATTTATGGACGCCATCGTGAAGGCTCACCAGCTCGTAACATCTCTACACAGAGTTGGTGGAGTCGATCTCCTCCTCTTTTGCGTCCGAGGGGGGAGAATCACTAAAACAACGAGACGAACCTATCAACTGTTTTACGAGGTTCTGTGTGGGAGTGATGTACCGGTCGCAGTCATTGTCACGCACCTGGAAGGGGAGGAGAATGTCATGTAGGATTGGTGGGTCAGGAACGAAAAGTGATTTGGAACATATAAGATTAACCGCATTGATGCGCATGCGTGCATCACTGCCGTCTCGGCTGACGCAGAGATGCATGTACAGAGACGGGCAGATTCGCAGAAGATTCTTCGGGACATGCTACTTGATCTCCTCGGTAACAAGTGCAAAGCTGCTTACGTTCAGGAACCAACCACTTGGTTCCTCGCCATCGTTCAGATGCTCCGATCGCTTTTAAAAGAGGCGCTTTCGTCTTGGAGTCACCTAGTCAGGAGGAACCCATTGAACGAGTTGAAGAAGATGCTTGTAAAAGATTGTAAGCTGAGTCCTGCCGAGGCTCAAATGTTGGCGCAGATGGTCATCAAGGCACGGGAGCGTGGTATGGTCCCTCAATCACTGTGAGATAGTACGCCTCGTATCATGATTTCGTGTCGTATAAGTTACAGCTCAACTCCACGGCAACTTCAATATGATTTGTGGCTACGTACCTCAATATTAATCTCAGCTCACTGAAGAAACGTGGGAATCCGCGCAGCCCCCTAAACCGCAACGAAATTTACCAGACTAGCCATAACTTGCCAGTGTGTGGATGGTACGCCGGTAGCGATCAATCAACGTTCCTATCAGTACGCATCCATCTTAGGTCGGCTGCCTATGACGCCCTCCTTACGGGCGAGGGACCACCAAGCGGACGATTGACGTGATGCGTAGTCGTGGTGCACGACCTGTGTTTCAAATGTCCTCACAAGGAATAACGCATCCAGGACAACGCAAACCACCGACAGGCAGCTGGAGGAGGATGCATCAACTGGTAGCAAGAGAGGTCTATCGTTGTATTGCATCGCTCACCTTCAAGGAATATAGTTGTTGATGGCATCAACTTCGAGCCGGGGAGTGGTGGAACAGTGTAGCACCGACCGACGCGAACCGACTGCTTCTATCCGAGCATATGTTGCGGCACTGCCTTTCTATTTGCAAAGCTTTCTGTAGGCGAATGCGAACGAACGGGGAAAACGAAACTTCGACACCTCATCATGATGGTAGCCTGGATATTGCCGTGACCATTCACGTTTCCGCGGTCGACTTGCCTTTCTAGCTTGTTCCCAGCTCCCAGATAGTCAGTAAAACGAGGAGGAAGAAGTTGAGGCTTGACCTCACGTCGCAGGACGAGCGAGGTGGATCTGCTAGTGGACCTCGAAGTTGGTTGGGTATGGTAGCCGAAGCACTCCGCTGTTTAGCCGGCTGGTAACACCTGTGACTTCAGACAGGTCTGATGACCACGAGGCAAGTCGGAGGCGTCAATATGGCGCCGGTCCGCCGGTCCCCGCGTATCCCCAGGCACATCCAGGTCCCCCACAAGGTTATTCCTGGCTACCCGCCCTCATAAAAGGCCGAACTATCATGATGCCAAATGACCGTCTGGTGACATAGGGTCCGCTTCAAGTTTCGTCGTTGCCCTCTACCCATGTCGTCCATCATCAACTTCAAGAACATCCGAGTATACTGTGCGTACCCGCGTTTTACCACTCTCGGACACCTTCAAGTTGTTGATATCCACGCGCACAGGGCTCGCGTTCGTTGCCTACTGGGGCATCGTTCTCTTTGGTTATGATACGTGCGTCCCAGCATTCACTCAAAGAGCGTTTCCCCGGCTCACTCACACTTCTGCTAGAGGTATCGCCGGAGGCGTCGTGTCTCAAATCTACTTTGAGACGCACTTTGGCATCATGGCCGATGGCAAAGTCAACAAAGCCCAAGACGTGGCCGTCTCGTCCAACGTCGTCTCCGTCCTCCAAGCCGGTGCCTTCTTTGGCGCTCTTGGGAGTGCACCTCTCTCAGGTAGGCGGCCCGACGCGTCTCACGCATCTCGCGCATGTTGATGCGAGCACCTTTCTTCTTGGGCAGCATACTTTGGACGTCGATGGACGCTCGTCGGGTTTACTCTCGTGTTTTGCGTCGGTGCCGTGAGTATGGCTTGGCAGCTTGGTGAATTTTCACACTGACCTGCCTGACACGCATAGATCCTTACCACGGTGGCTGGTGGTAGCCGCGGAATCGGCTACATCTATGGCGGACGTGTCGTATCCGGTGTTGGCATCGGCGGGATATCTGCCGTTGCACCTGCCTATGTCTCAGAATGTTCGCCCAAGGACGTACGTGGTCGGATCACGGGCCTGTTTCAAATCATGGTGGCATTCGGTGTCATGATCTCGTACTTTATCAATTGTGCGTGCGCGCATGCGTCGTTGTCTGGATTCTGTCTGATTGATATCTCCATCTAGTTGGTGTTGGGTTGCACATGGCTAATGATCCCAACGTGTGGCGAATTCCGTTTGGTTTTCAACTTGTCCCTGCAGGGATGATGTGCCTCGGACTCTTCACTGTCAAGGTTGATCTTCCTTTGTTTTAGATCCGGCAGCGACTCATCATCCACAGGAATCACCCCGTTGGTTGGCGTCCAAGGGCCGTATCGACGAGGCACTCGACAATCTCGCATACCTTCGCAGAGAATCATCCAATTCACCTTCTGTCAGGCACGAAATGGCAGAGATCGAAGCTGCCATCAATGAAGAACGCGAAGCACGTCAGGGACTCGGTATCAGGGAAGCCTTTTTTGGAAAGGGCAACTTTATCCGATTCGTGATTGCGTTTGTCATTTTTCTCTTGCAACAATGGAGTGGGCAGAACTCTGTCGGGTATTATGCACCCCAAATATTCTCGTCGGTGAGAGTTTTTCGTAAACCTGGGGTGCCTTGCATGATGACCCCTCAACTCGACTCTTTTGGTAGATCGGGTATTCCGGCACGGTGAATTCCCTGCTTGCCTCTGGCATCTATGGTATCGTCAAGGTGATCGCGACCATAATCTTTGTGTTCTTCATGGTAGACAGCCTGGGTCGTAAACCATCCCTACTCATCTCCGCACTCGGCATGGGCGTCACCTTTTTCATCATCGGTGCCATCCTCAAGACGCACCCCGTCGTGACGCCCTTGCCTGGCCAACCCGCGCCCCCACCCTCGCCGTCCTCCAAAGGCATGGCTGCGATGCTCTACATTTACGTCTGCTTTTACTCGATGGGGTGGGGACCGCTCCCATGGGTTTACGTGTCGGACATTTTCCCGACACGAACACGGCATTATGGTCTTGCCGTGGCATCTGCGTCGCAATGGTTGTGGAGTACGTGATGCGCGCTCGGCTTGGCTTGTCACTGACGCTGACGCGCGTGTAGACTTTGTCGTGGCCAAGGTGACCCCGACGATGGAGGCGAATCTGGGGTACAAACTCTTTATGCTCTTTGCGACGATCAATATTGGCGGGATGGCCATTTTTTCCGTGTACGTCTGGGTGTGTTGTGGTGTGGTGCGACCGCTGACCCGTCCTCGTCGTGTCGTAGCATCATACCCGAGACCAAGGGGATCAGTTTGGAAGAAATGGACGTCATATTCGGCGCGGTGAGCTCGGAGGCGCGCGAGGCGTTTATCCGCAAGGAGGAGCGTGCGCTCGGGGATGTCCACGATGTGTCGTCCCAATCGGACGACATCAAGGTCTGAGCGCGGTGCAACATTGCTTAAAGCAACGTTTATTTCGATTCGTTCTTATTGCGTACGCACGTATGTATGTTACGAGTGCGGGCTCGACTCGCTGTGTATATCTAGTATAATAGCAAACAACATCTGTACATGATCTGGGAGGGCCAACTTGGCGTGATCAAAAAAAGCCTTGGATCCGTCCGCATCGCCAACAGAGAGCCATGTCATATACCATACACCGCCCGGGCGTTCTCGTTTGCCCGCACCATCACGTCCGCCGGGCCCCACCCACCTCCAACGACGCCCGCTGCAAACTCGGCAACCCATGGGATCATGGCCGTATGACAGAGTGGGAGTCTTCCCTTGAGCGCCGGAAGAGACGCATAAATGTTCGAGGGTACCATGAACGGCGCGTCGGTTTCGAGGAGAATGCGCGGTCCGGAGCCGGAGCCGTCCGGGCCGGAATTGGTGTTGGGGGCGGTGGCGGCGTCGGCGTCGGCGTTCGGGGCGGCCATGTGGCGTAGGAGAGCCGAGGTATGGAGGTTAGTCGCGTAAGAGACGACGCCTGTGATACCAATGTAGAGGTTTGGAAAGTGGGCGAGCAGTCGTTGAGCGAATTCGGGCGAGTCTGTGAAACAGTGCACGTGGATCTTTGTCGCGACGACGAGGTGGGACGAGGACGAGGGCATGCAAGTCACGCGAGAGACGGGAGGGCAGTCGTCAATCACCACGCGCGATCGATAGGGAGAGAGGGAGGGAAACGCACCTTGTGATCGACGGGCACCTCTTGCTTCAATATCCGCTCCGTGTCTGCCTCCGCCTCCCGCGTGTGTATCGTGAGCGGTTTTCCGAGTTGGACGGCTGCGCGGAGTTGGCGGGTAAAGACGCGTTGTTGGATGTTGCGTGGCGAGTTGTCGTAGTGGTAGTCGAGGCCGATTTCGCCCCATCCGACGCAGCGGGGGTGGGCCATTGCTTCAAGGCTGGGCGGGGTGAGCGTCGAGAGCCATGATGAGAGTGGGAGTAGGGACGTACATGGATTGCTCGACGGCGTCGTTGTAGAGCTTGGCATCGTGTCTAGAGAGCGATGAGCGACGTCGACATGCGGGAGAGCCACCTACGGATGGACGCCTGTCCGATGTGCGTGAGCTCACTCGACGAGACGAGACGATCTCTGCGACGTACCCATCACGAACCAATACGCGATCCCACCCCACTTGGTCGTCCTGTCCTCGGCGCTGAGCGCCGAATCCGCGACTTCTTTCCAGGCGCGCTGCACCGGGGCCTCACACCAGACGTCGACAATGGCCTGGACGTGTCGCCCGTCATACACCCCACGCACAAAGTCCCACACAGTGTCGTATTTCCCTGCGGGGTACTTGTGCTTGTAAGACGAAAATGTGGTGAGGAGGTGGGTGTGGGTGTCGATGATCGGGGTGGCGGCGGCGTGGGCGGGGAGAACGAGGTGGGATTCGTCTGGGACGGTGGCTTTTTTGTGCTTGTTTTTGGCCATGTGGGGGCGTTGGAGGGCGACGGAGCGCTTGAGGGCGCGGAAGGGACTTGCAATGGGACGCCATGCGTGCGAGATTGATGTCGATCTGGCGAGGGGTAACATGACCAACACGCCTTTCTTTTTTTTTCCAACTTCACATGCGCGCCGTCATGATGCCCGGTAACCCATACCAATGCGTTGGCGTTGACATTATTTTTTTTTTAGATCTCTATTTTTTATTCTGGAGTATGATGGCATCGAGTCTGAGTCACCCAATGCTCCCACAGGAACTGGTGGTTATAGTTTGACGACCGGTGACCATCATGACCTCATACAGCCTCGGAAAATACAACCCAGGACCGAGATAACCCCGCCAAATCCAAATCAAGTCCACGTTGCCACGTCGAGGTGCCAGTGACACCTTCAAAGTCGTCCGGTGCCGTCATCCAACCAAAGGGTCGGCGACCCCAAGTAAAAGGGCTCGCTGGCATGATGACATTGCAACGGCCCCGCCCTTGACAAGCACGTACGTACGTCCCGATTCCAGAAAAGCCTCTGACTCATCGACGCGTGGATCTGTACGTGAGATCCACCCCGGTGCTGCGGATAGTGTTCTGAGACCAAAAAAAGTGTCCATGACTCGACCCGTACACCTCGAGGTGCCCGCGCCATGTGGGTTTCCCGATTGCCGTTGACATGCGGTCCTGGGTTCTGGTGGCATCGACCCTTGCGCAGAAAAAAACCCTCGTTACGGTAACGTCGTAGCTCTTTCTCGTTGTCGACCAGGAGAGAGCGACACACGCGCCTTATTCCACAAGGAGGCTTCCCTGAAAATCATCTCCATTTCCATGTACGTTTGTGGGCCCTTGCTGCAAAGCCGATTCGGTTGCACACGACACGACATCAAATCCAAACGTGACATTTGATGCTATCATCTGTGAGAGCTTGCAAAGATACTATCTAGACCCCCAAGAGAGGGCTATTCCTAGCATACATGAGCGAACGCTGAGCGATGTCCATTAGAGGGAAACGATTAAAAAGGGATGTCTGCGCGTAAGTCGAGATTCGCGTTGTCACGAGCGTAAAAGAGATGTGGTATAGTTGTGTCAGCGATTACGCTGGAAACGTGAGGAAACGTCAATGTCGTCGCCAGAGTCTAAAACGACTTGTTCAGGGCTGCAAGATAATATGTGGGCGAGTGAACGGCGATAGGGGGAAAACAATGCACTGACCTGATTAGAGTATATACAAAATAGTTGCCCTAGTTGGAGGAAAATGTTCCCGAAGAGAGAGAGGAAGGGGATCCGGTGGAATAACCGGAACAATCAAAGGGCGATATGGCGGTGGGGAATGTAAAAGGAGAGTCATCCACCGAGAAAGAGGTCAATGTGGAAAAAGGATCGGTAAAGGTTGTCCCGATTGCCAGACGTTCCATTTCTGTCAACTCTTGGGATGTCAACCCGGGATTGCATGTGCCAGATGAAAATGTCTATCGCAAACGCGTGAGCGATTGGGCTAAAAGAAGAACGGTGGACGTACAGGTTCAAAGTGGTCAAAGAAGCCATAGTGGGGCGCTGCGTACGCGTCAGGGTTCTGGTTCAGATCGGGGAGCGCATAGGTGGAATCCAGGAGCGACGGATCGATTTGTGGCGAGCAAAGCCAATCAAAGCCCTGCAAGGGGATCATCGGATTATAATCAACTGACGCTGGTGCAGCTTCCTCGGCGGGCTGTGGTGTCACCGACTGGTACATGATGGTCCGACTTGGGCGACGTTGCATGTCATCCCGAGTGACAAGCGCAGGCGTCCATTCATCCAACGGAGACTGAGATGGAACTGGAACAGCACCAGGAGGGGGACAAGATGAAGAGCGTCTCCGCGGTATAGGTTGAGGGTACGGCCGCGGACGTTCGGATTGGCGACTTGGCTTTGGATTCTCCGAGGGCGAGGCCGCTCCCATGTGGGACACCTGACGCGGTGGCCGGTCTTCCAGGATGGCATTAATATTGTCGTGCTTGCCCTTTTTGCCCTTGGCGCTATTGTGCGCTGGGGCGTACTTGTAGTCGGGATACAAGCGGGCGTGGCGCGCCTTTTCCTGTGCCGCAAGCTCGACCCAAGGTTTCTTTTGCGCAGCGGTCATGTCGCGCCATAAATCACCGGCGATGCGGGAGATGTTGGTGTCGTCTAGGTCAGACCTGGGGAGCACTTTGCGTTGATGGACGAGGTCACAACGGAAGAGGATAAACGGGTTGCGAGGACGGGGGACGTGATGACGACCATTGGTCAGTCGGGCGGGTTTAGGCTGTAGCTCGCCGGACGAACCAGGCACGGGGAGCGGTTTCGTGCATGGCGCGGTCAACGCGGTGGCGGACAGCGCAGGCAACTCGAGGGGCCTCGGGAGAAGGACATACGGTGTTTCTACGCTGTCCGCGCACAATGTTGGGGCATAATCATAATGGGGGAACTCGCTTGCAGCGCGTTGATTGGTGAGAGGAGAACGGACGCGGCGGCGGGAGAGAAAGATGTCGCATGTATCGTCGAGGCTCCTCTTCTTGTGCATGTCGTGGTAAGAGGTAAAGGAGAAAGATCTAGAGACGTTGAATGCATTAAAATGAATGGGCCTTTGTCACTGGGCATCTCAAGGGGGACACTGAAAGGAGAGAACGCCGCAACACAAAGGGGGTCCCTACCGCGGGACCAATCGAGGAGGCGATCTAGGGCGTCGCTGAGTATGTTTGTCAGTCCGCCCAATTGTCGGCTCGATTTGGAACGGTCGCATAAAGTTTCTCTTTGAAGAACAAGCAACCTCGCCAAGCAGCACGTTGCACTGGTACGATCGTAACTCACTTGTGTTCGATGGAAATTTTCTAGAAGTTGTAGCGCATGCTCGGTCACGAAATAGAAATCTAATCTTCCCGAGTAGTAGTCCGATAACTCGGATCGGAGTTGGATAAATACTTGACCTTGCTCGTCCACGCTCGACATGGCACCTCTCTCTCATCCCTCGATTCACGGTAAGGCGAGGTCCTCGTCGACAAAAAAAGTACTGATATCCTGTAGATGGTTGGTTCCGCGAGGTCTCTTCCCAATGGCCCGGTCAAGCCATGACACTCAAGGTCAACAAAATCCTCCACGTCGAAAAATCGCTCTACCAAGACGTCCTCGTCTTTGAATCCGAGACATATGGCAACGTGTTGGTTCTCGATGGCGTCGTTCAATGCACCGAACGCGACGAGTTCTCGTACGTTCCTCGACCGATCACGTTACGGCTACTGATCTCGACGCGATAGCTATCAAGAGATGATCGCACATCTCCCTCTCGCAAGCCATCCCAACCCTAGAAAGGTGCTCGTCATCGGAGGCGGCGATGGTGGTGTTGTCCGCGAGGTCTTGAAGCACGACACTGTCGAGCAAGTCGTCTTGTGCGACATTGACGAGGTGCGACATCCGTCCATCTCCCCATCGCCTCTCTCATTCTCGCACACAGGCCGTCGTTCGCGTATCCAAGACATATCTCCCGCACATGTCCTCGCTCTTGGAGTCTCCCCGCGTCCGAGTCTTCATCGGGGACGGTTTCAAGTTCCTCGCGGAGAACGAATCGACGTACGATGTCATCATCACCGACTCGTCCGATCCTGTTGGTCCCGCAGAATCCCTCTTCCAAAAGCCATACTTTAAGCTACTTTACGATGCCTTGGCGCCAGGCGGACACATTTCAACCCAGGCGGAATGCATTTGGCTTCACCTGCATCTCATCGCCCAGCTACAAAGAATGACGCGCGACATCTTCCCTGTTTCACAATACGCGTTCACCACGATCCCGACATACCCCTCTGGTCAGATTGGATTCATATTGTGCTCAAAGGAGAAAGAACGAACGCTCAGTGAACCGCTTCGAAAGGTCAAGGACACGCGTTATTACAACGAGCAGGTCCACCGCGCTGCCTTTATTCTCCCCGAGTTTGCGCGCGTGATTCTCGAGGAGGGAAAGGACATTCGACCCGTCTTTGGCAGGGACGCGTTGGCTGCGAAAGCCACCGAAGAGGGTAAGAAGACGCGCAAAATTCTTCTTCTTGGATCTGGTTTCGTAGCGCGCCCATGTGCCGAGTATGTCGTTCGCAACCCATCCAATGAGCTGGTCATTGGTGGGTACCCACCTTTGCTCACGTGATCAGAGGCTAACATTGACCCTTCAGCATGCCGGACGCTTAGTAGTGCCAAGGCCTTGGCCGAAGATCTTCCGAACGCCACTGGCATCTCCCTTGATGTCAACTCCACGACTGACCTCGAGGCGCAAGTGGCTGCCCACGATCTCGTCATTTCCCTGATCCCTTATACCTACCATGCGGCGGTCATCAAGGCCGCCATAAAGGGAAAAACCCATGTTGTCACGACGAGCTATGTTTCCCCTGCCATGAAAGAGCTCGACGAGGCGGCCAAGGCAGCAGGGATTGTCGTCATGAATGAGATTGGTCTTGATCCTGGTATCGACCACCTGTACGCCATCAAGACCATTTCAGAGGTGCATGAAAAGGGTGGAAAGGTGAGGATCGACATCTTTTTCCGATGAACGATAAGGCTGATGGATGTTAATAGGTCAAGCAATTCCTGTCGTACTGCGGTGGGCTACCTGCGCCGGAATGCTCGGGCAATCCCTTGGGATACAAATTTTCGTGGTCATCGCGAGGCGTCCTCTTAGCATTGCTGAACTCGGCATCGTACCTATCAGAAGGCAAGCAACTCGACATTGTCGGAAGCGACCTCATGCAATATGCCAAGCCGTACTTTATCTCCCCCGCATTCGCCTTTGTGGCCTACCCTAACCGCAACTCGGTTCCGTTCCGCGAGTTTTACGACATTCCGGAGGCGGAGACCATCGTTCGTGGCACGCTGCGCTACCAGGGATTCCCTCAATTCATCAAGGCGTTGGTTGACTTGGGCTTCCTGGATGCCACCGAGAAGGAATGGCTGACGGAGGATCTCACATGGGCAGAAGTGACTCAAAGGGCCATCAGTGCCAATAGCGCGTCCGAAAGGTGACTAGTGACGCACCGTTTGTTGTTCGTTGCTGACCACGTGGCACTCAGCGCCCTCGTATCGCACATCAAGTCCGTGTGCAAGTTCCCCGACGAAAGCGAGAGCGCTCGCATTATATCCGGCTTCCGATGGATCGGTTTGTTCTCGACGGACAAGGTCGTTCCGAGGGGAAAGAACTTGCTAGATACCCTCTGTGGACAACTGGAAGGGTTGATGAAGTATGAACAAGGCGAGCGCGACCTCGTGATGCTTCAGCACAAGTTTGTGGTGGAATGGGCCGACGGCACCGAGGTAAGGATGTTCATGGAATGAAAACGAGACGTGCTGACAGGGACTAGCAAACGCTGACGTCGACGCTCGAGCAATACGGAAGTCCGACGGGTCACTCGGCGATGGCGCTGACTGTCGGTGTGCCGTGCGGGATTGCTACGCAGCTTGTGCTGGATGGTGTGATCAATACCCCGGGCGTCCATGCGCCATACACCAAGGAAATTTGCGAGCCCATCCGAGCTGTATTGGAAAGCGAAGGGTTGGGTCTCGTCGAAAGAGTATTGTAGAGTGTAGAACCGAGTGTAGAACCAAATGGAGTTTCTTGTGTTTAACTTGACCACCATGGCCCAACCAGCGCGACGATCAGCAGACGATCAGCACCCTACAGAGACCTCTGAGCTCCAAGCCGAAACAGAGTCGGTCCTCCTCAAACATATCCCACTCGATTCAGAGTCTTTGCCACCTCTTCAACGCGGACAACACCTCCAATTTCTCGTCCGAAACCTCATCCAAGGCTTCCCATCACGCTACACCAGTCAAGATGCGAGTCAACCCTGGCTGCTCTACTGGACGCTCCAGAGTTTTAGCGCCATGGGCGTCGTCTTGGACCCCAACAACAAGCAGCGGTGGGTATATTAAGCGTGGCAAGGGGAGTGGTTGACGCGGCTCGTTTCATCCTTAGCGCGATCAACAAGATTCTGGCATGGCAGCACCCCGAGGGTGGGTT
>JBBPRA010000379.1:0-26505 GCA_038092775.1 Boletus rubescentipes
GTGGGGGTGGGCATGTTGGAGACCAAAGGAATGTGAGAGGGAATCTGGGGTGGGGAGGTTATAGTCTGGGGGGGCACTGGTACCGTTGGGGACGAAGAAGCCGCCCATGGAGTTTCCGCGGCCGGGGATGACAATGGCGTGGGGGTGGGGTCGGGGCGGGGGACTAGTGCTTGAAACGTGCGAGGAGATGGAGTTGGCCCGACGATCGCGACGGGCGGATCTCGTCGGACCGACGGAAGGTGCACGAGACCGAGAGCGGGAGCGATGAGTGGGCGATGGGGAATGACGATACTGGAATGCAGAGGATGGATCCGGGTGTGGTTCATAGCGCATGGAAGAGTTGAGTGCGGGGAGGGTGGAATTGAAGTGGGAATAGTCGTGCTGGTAAATGTCCTGAGGGTGCTGCTGCTGCTGAGCGGGTGTGGGGGCGGAGATGTCAAAGATGTTGTGTCTGTAGGTGTCATCGTTGGGGGAACGTGAGTGGGTCGATCGCTCATGCGAGGAGACGTGGGGAGGCTCGATGAGGTTGGCGAGTTCGTCCGTAAAGTCGATCGGGTGTTGGGGCTGGGCAGGCTGGTGCTGGGCCTGGGCGGGGAACTTACGGAACGACTCTGGGAGAAAGGAGATGTTGTGCGGCATGAAGAGCTGGTCGTCGCGGTCGTCTTCGGGGGTGGACTTTGGAGATGCAGTGTGTGCGGGGGATGGCAACTGGAAGCCATCCTGTCTGACGAGCGGAGGATATGCCATCGAGTCGCAAAAAAAAAGAAAAAGAAAAATTAAAAGAACGAAGGAAGGAGCTCGTCCAAATATCTTTCGGGGTCTCGGTCCGGCTATGGGAATCGCCAGGCACCTGCGCCTTTTATCTGTTTACGCTTATTTATTTTCCCCACATTCTATTTTCGTTACGGACCCGACATCGAAATTCATCAACTCTCCCTCCTCTCTCACTCCCACCACCACGCAGTCCCTCCCAAACCATATCCCGCAAGTACACTCCACTCGGCAGCCATCCCACGGGCAGACCGGACAAACGCCATCATCTCATCTCCACTCATTGCACGTCACTCTCCAACTCATTGCGTCATACGTCGTTCGCCGACCACATATGTAGTTGCATGTACGTCGATACTGCGGTCCAATCCGAACCTCGCCTTTTCCCGGTGTCAGCCCGCGGTCGTCATTCGACGCCGCGTCTGCACTCGTAGGGCAGGCACACCACGTAAACATAACATCAAATCTGATCGAGAGGCGTGGAGTACACACCGCTGGGGCCCCAGGAACATATCCCCATCACTATCCAAACCCACGGAATTCACCACACAGCGTTCGCGCGTTCCAGAAACAGACATAGAACCCAGTCAACAAGGAGCAATATCGAGATGGACAGGTTACGCCGAGCCTGATATAACCCGTGTATCGCACATGAAATAGGTCGCCGGCGTTCCATGCTTTCCCTTGCCAATGCTTCGGTGGCGAGCGGGTGAATGAAACACCCACTTAGCGCCCAACGCAGTGTGATTGGGGATGAAGAACACGGCTCCGTAGGTACATCCGAAGTCTGCAATACACCATCAGGCCAAGGTCCGACTCGGATAAATCGTCTCAATCCCCATTCGCAACCTCCAAACAATACATCCATTCAGAACGAACAATATGTGCGAGATTTGAGAACACACCACCTACGCTCTTCCTTGCTTCTTATGGCCTTCTTTGACGCCAGATCCGCGGGCCTGCCCATTACGCCGAACCTGTGGGAGTCCCAAACCGCATCTCCATCCTTTCATATCCGACACCCTCATCCAACTATCCAGAAAAGCACGGCAAGAATGGAAAGGAAACGCGCCATCAGGAAAGCCGCGCACTGAAACCAAGTTTACCACTTCGCACGCGTCCCCGGCCGGGCCGGAGGAAACGTGCCTCCCAAACCCAATCACCGTGTGCCGTCGTCGCCTTAAATTGCTACGAGTATCGCGAATCGCGATCGCGCCTCGGCTCCAACTTTCAAGTACCTAGATCCGGGGGATCCACACTCAAGTTCAAGAACGTTACGACACGACCCCGACCCCGCCCTACCCCGTGTCGTAGGCCACATCGCATGAAACAGTGTTTTTCCATTAAAAGTCAAGGCGACGGGTTTCTCCCACCCGCCGGATGACAGATAAAACCGATCAACAAAAGCGCGGTGCATGCACCTCAAACCTTGATCCTAAACTAAACAACACGACGTGATTTCAAAAAAAAGCTCAAGCGCGGACGGTTTACACCCTCGGCTTACCGTGCCGAACTCCAAACCAGTGTTTCAATTTTAACCTGCGCGCCGGATGGCCGTTCCATTCTTCTTTGCAAGGGGGGAGGATGCGAACGAGAAAAGGACAGCAAGGCAAGAAGGGAACGGGATGAATGATAAGATAAGACTAGAGATAAGGACAGGTACTCGCGTGTATCTTTCCAGTCGCTGGGCCGAGATCTCTGGCTCTGGCTCTGGCTCTGGTTGGAACACTTTGACCCGGTACACGCACATTGAATGACGTTACGCAATGTGCGACGTGCCTATGTAGTATGCTTCTGTCATAGCGTCATGCCACGACAGTGGCGTTTACGAAACGCACTCAACAGGACATGCTGTGTTATCGTTGTTGACGCCAAGCTTCAAGAGCTTTGACGTTGACGCCTTCTCAGCACGATGGACACAAGGACAATAAGTTGGATGAAGGATCCCTCTCCTTCCATCACCATCCATCTCCGCTTTGCCCCAGCGCCCCCCCTTCCCCCCACTGGCAAACACAACAAGCGCTCCATGATCATTATGTACTTGCGCCGTCTCGCTAGCAACGTACTCCGCCTAGACCCAGACCGAGGCCATACATACTTAGGTTTGAACCCCCAAGGTTAATTAACGTGCATCCATATCGGGCTGTGCCACTGAGCCTGGACCCCACTTTATATCCATCGTTTTCTTTTGAACGTGGGTGCCGACATCCTTTTTGCCATTGGGTTGGGCCTCTAGCACACGTATCTTTAGGGAGGAGGGCACCACCGACGCCGGCAGCGTGTGAAGCAAACACTTGGGATGCACATGTCGATACGACAAGTTGAAAGCCCAATCGAGACGTCATCGGCGTGTTACTGAAGGTACATATTGACTGACAGGCGACATCGCGTTCCAGTAATAGCGCCGCTGACAACGGTCAAACAACCATGCCAGCCAATTCGATTCCGACGCAGACAACCAACACGCTTGACACAAGCAACCCCAACCCGACGCAACGGGAGCGTGCGTTCGGGTCAGGCCACAGGGGCAGTGGACGGATGCGGAAACTTGCCTGATGGTGGTGCTCGGGACAGTGCACACAAGGTATCGGCGTCGCGTCATATCGCCGACACTGCCATCATGTCGGCCAATCGTCCTGATTTTGAAATTGGATGGTGTTTTCGTGGTAGACGAGGGAGGCTGTATTACTTACTGGGATGCGTTCTCCCTCTTTGTTTTGTTGACGTCACTGTTTTAGGTTTGGGTTCATACGTATTCATTGCGTTATTAGTACCGTCACCGTGTCATTCGGGGATGAAGAGGGGAATGCCACAGGAGGTGGAGGTGGATATGGATGATATCATGTGCAAGAGAGGAGAGGAGAAAACGTTCAACGAACCGTCAATAGAGGGTGGAACAGATCCGAGCCGTGTTTCGAACGTTCCGATCGAACCCCCCAACAGACGACAACACCGTACATCATACTTGATGGATGGATACACGTAAAAAAACGCTTCCGTTTTTGTGCGGCATTGATATAGTGAGGCAATGCACTTACCCATGATGTAAATTAGGAGGCAGGAGTCAGAGAAGGTGCATTGTCATTCAATTGAGACGGACCAAGTGCTGACTTGCAAACCATGGCGCGGATGGAGATCAAAGAACCAATACAAACATACCTGATACGACAAACACAATACAAATGTACGTCCTTGATGAGACGCGTGGAAGAAGCGCGCTTGGCCAATCCAGGGAAAGGGGATATAGTCGTGGGTGCGTAGACGCGTCATCACAATGACCGCGCCCGGGGACACGGAACCTCATCCATTGCCAAATTGAGTAAAGGATATGGATCGATAGTCGCATCTGCGCCTGTTGTGGTGCTTGGATGCGCCTTCATACAAGGTTTGATCGATCTCGTTTGTGATTGGTTCATGATCGTGAGAGCGAGAAGCCGAACAGAATGGAACAACATAGTCCCAAATTGCAGCCAAGAAAAGGCACGTTCCGAATGGCCCGAGATAAGGGTTTATGATGATGTTGATTGTGCAGTTGTGATGGCGCTGAATTGATAGGGAGGAAGTGGACACACCGTTGGATGAGGGCGGACAATGGCAATACATTTCTTTCAACGCTTGAATGGATCAACACACGTCGAATACAGTTGGAGAAAATGAAATCCATGCCGAGCCCCGTTACTACCAGAGGACAGCAATCATTCGCCACACGTACCTCGTCCACTCGGGGTAATAATGCCTCGGCGTTCTCATTTCACCAGTGAGAGATCTTGAGAATCTGAGTGTTGTTCGAGAACATCACTACAAGGTGAGATTTGAGCAAGATTCGAGGGTGACAGGCGGGCCGTACCCCTCCACATCCGGACGCTGGGAAATCATTGGGTACGTACAATCTCACAGGGCCAGCGCGCATGAACTTGCTTGACACCTATGGTCCACCCATTCCCTTGCATGTCGACGGTGATGTCCACGACGCTATAACCTAGATATCGTTATCAATGCTTATTGTGGATTCATGAAGCTTCCATCGGTAACTATATGAATCGGCTTCCGGTAGTTATGCCCCCGGTTTTGTGAGCTGTTAGGGCGGCGTTTGACAGAGCTAAGCATGGACAAAGGGGTGGACGACCGGAGAAACAGCGGAAAAAATGGTCATCATTCTTGGTAGGCGGTGCGCAGGGGGCAGTGGGGAGGCGCAAGAACGCAGCTCGTTCGTTGCGCCTGACGATTGATCTGAACTGAGATGTACGGTCGAATGGACGAGACAGATACGGTGCCGCAGCAACCGAGCAAGTGACAAGCAGTCAAGTTCAACGTTTGGTGCGGACCCCAGGACACTGCGGAGCTGAAAAAAAAAAGGTTCGTTGTCCGATGATGGCGGTGTTTGGACGTTTTATGGGGTTGAACGACATCCTTCAAGGTGACAGCGACGAAGGGACCGACGGATCGTATTCGTGCTCCAGCAACTTGGCGCCCGAGAACGGCGGTGGTGGGAGGTCCACGTGGTCAAAACGTCCGCAGCAGCAATATCAATCGGAAGTTGCACCCTGACTCGGAGCGTCAACGTTGGAACTCAACAGAGTTGGTCGTGGAACTCCATCATCGTCAAGGGCATCGCCATAGACTTCAAACTGGAGGTTTGAACTGCCACCTTGGAGTTGCATGAGTTTGAGGACGCGGGTTGAATAATCTTGGATTGTATGATGAGTACCTTGTTCGTCTCGACTGCAGACGAGCGCAGTGAACTTGAAGCTCGTGTGGCAGAAGGCGGCACCGGAGTCCACCAGTGGTATCCTGGCCGTTATTCAATCTGCATGGGATGGCTGGGCGGTGACAATCTTCTAGAGAATTTCGCAACGCTCGAAAAAAAGAGTTCGAAGGCGATTGAGCCTGATTCCACGGTGAAAGAGAGAAGGAAGCGAAAAAAGCGCAGACGAATGTGAGCTGGCACACTCGACATCCCGTCTTTATCCTCGTCTGAGGCATCGCCATCGCCTCGTCAACCTTGTTCACCTGACGTGGTCCACTAGTCACGCTATATGTCACCTGGCCTGCGCTTCTTGCATTCGTGCCGACGTTGAGGTTTTCGTTCGCCACGTACCTTGCGTGTACGCAACAACCCTACACAATCCTTGCATGTATGGAACACTTTGACTGATATCAGACAGCAAAGTGATCACAGTGGGCCCTGGAACACCCAAAGAAGGGCGCTCATGTGTCCTGAACACGTTTATGAAATAGGTCATCTGGTGATGGAGTAGGGAGCTTCTCCTTAGGCTGTGATGCTCATCTGACTGCGATAGATAACGGGATGACGAGACATCACCTGTCAACTAGTACCCGGACTTATCATGATTTTCATTGTTCCTCTTTTTATTTTTTTATTAGGGGATGTGTACTCATTCTATATTTTTGCGGACTCGTCTGCTTCCTCACACAATGCGTTGGACTGGAACCAACCATCGTGCCCGAGTGATAGGGTCTGCTCGTGGCTCTCACGTGGATATCGATTCCGTTGCGTTCCGACGGTCCCAAGGAAGCCGTTCAGGACCGTGCTATCAAGCAGATTACCTGTACTGGTGTGCCCCGCAAGAAGCCAACCTGAACTCTCGTGGATCAACAAGAAAGGTGAACGCGGGTCCAGTAACGAGAAGGAGCTTGAGTCAGATCTGGATTCACTGGCAGAACTTGTTACCATCGCTTCGCGGGAGGGATTCGATGGTGTCTATCTCTCGCTCAGATCTCTCTGCTTACCACTATCATCGCTCAGATCAAAGACCTGCTGACTACAATATGTACGCACCTTTCTCGTAAGGATTGTTGACATGAGCCTTGCTCCAGATGGGCAGCACACAAAGGCAACGTTTCGATGGGACGAGTGCGTACCCATCCATTCCCCTGAAATTGGAATATCTTCTAATAACGACACGCAAGACAAGCGAATAGCTATATATCAAGATTTATTTACCGAATTTCACAATCTCCACCAAAAGCGGTATAGCCGAAGATCATGATTCACCCCCGAGGCTGCAACTTGGTTCTAGCGAAGGGACAACCTTCGATTTCCTTTCTAGAGACATAGTGGTCCTGTAATCACATCTCTCGAATGGGTAGGAGTCCTCAACCGACAACGTTTACCGTCTCTGTAGATCCCTGCAAACGCTTAGACGGCGAGGGCTTACCTTCGCAAGTTCAGCATGTTCTACAGCCATTGATTTCATTCTTCCCTTACTCCCACTGATAGACTGCGTTCTCACCATCGAATCGTTGTTCGTCTGTGTCAGGCGTGGCCAATCCTACTAGTAGCGTATGGTGAGCTGGTGCGCTGTATCCTCTACTTCATGATCACTTTCTTGTTCGCCGTCCGGTTCCCGTGTAGTCAAGACTCATCGTTTGCAGTAACAACATGGGATTTAACGAAAGCAGTGAGTTTAAACATACGGCGTGGTGTCTTTCCCTCAGAGTGGTACGAACCACTGAGATGTGAATTCAGTACGCTGTGATGAATGTAGATTGTTGGCTACGGGCAAGCGTTCCCTCGCCTCTCACCCTTAGTTTGGCTGTGCATGTTGTGATGGTATTAACCATGACCATTACTGGCGTGGCATCAAATCGCGCTACAACTTCGATGATGTACAAGACATCCACTAGCTTCGATTGCATTCAACGCTGCTTTGGCTGATTTTGCTGTATTCTCAGGTCGCCGTGGTGATGGCGTGGGTAGCGCTCCTTAGACCACTGGCATGTTTAGTAGAACATGATTACCTTCAACGGCTATTCAAACCCAAGCTCGCGAAATTTCGGAACTCTAATACCCATGTAATGTGTCTTGAAAGAGTTTGATTCACAGCATCATGTCAACTTAGATCCGTTCTAACTCTCGGACTACTAGTATCAAAATTTCAAAGATTAAGGCTGTACGATCACGGCAGCGCCGGCGAGCGCCCATGGATGGCCGCTAATAAAGAGTGACCAAACTTGGTGACTACCCTTACATCAAGTAAGTACCCACCTTATTAAAGAAGTCTCTATCGTTCGCGTTTCAAGTCCCCGTTCCGATTCTTGCGACCCCCACATCCTTGGTGCCCGCTGGGTCTTCATCTAGCATACATTGAGACCATGAATTCCGCCTTAACAAGCACCATTGAAACTACTGTGCAAAATAACTATATCGCCCGTACGTCTTATATCCACCCATCCTCGATTGCCTGCTCTTATGAAAATCGTAGTTGCGATTTTTACCATCATAGGATACGACTACAGTAAGTTAGCTGTTCCTGCCCTCTGCACTGAATTATAACTTATCATTGTCACTGGAAGTCCTCACATTTTCAAACGAGGTATGTCCTTGTGTTCCCTTCAACTGCCTGTCCCCAGACCAGCTCACACAATCCGCGCAGGTAGAGTATGTTTGGGTCAGTAGATACCACCTTCTTCAAGCTGCCAGTGGTGCTACAATTTTTCTGTGTAATTGTAGAATAAACCCTGGACTTTAGTTTCCACCCTTTGTATTATCATGCGTTAATCACCTTCAGGTCCATTCAAGGCACTGTACTAGCCAGAGTGACAGATTCGCTATTGTGGCCTTAGTTTTATCATGTAAGTTTTGGTTTTGGTGTAAATCATTTTGAATTCTAGTTTGAAGCGATTTCTCAGAATCGGTGCCCTCCGTATGTTGGTTTCCAAATTTGCAATCAATTAAACTGACGATCCAATTTTGAAAGCTGGAACTAGCTTTCTACCTGGTCCCCCCAAGGTGGGTTTTCCACTAGTTCAACGATCACTAGCAAACGTACCCAAATGACATATAGATGTACGTATTTAGCATAGATATTGCAGAGCTATGTAAAATTGATCGAATAGCTGTGAGCATTCCAGCCAAATATCTCTTATGGTCACTAATCTATTCAGGAATTCAAGGCTATTCAATGTTCGTGTTTCAATTTTGGCTGTTTGCTTTGTTCATCGAAGCAGCGGATTGTGAGTTATTGTGTATTTCAGTTTCAGAAAGCAGTGTAAAATTGTGACTACAGTAGTGATGCTTCTCCGAGTATGGGCCATGTACCATCAGTCCAGATTAATTCTGGGGATCCTCCTAGTGTTTTACACTCTGGAGGTTGCCTTATACATCACGGTTTGCATCATCTATAGCATTCCGAACCAACTACAAGGTGCATATTCCATACCGTCCGGTATGGACTCGTCTCACTAAAGCCCTGATATGGTTGTACAGTGTCAACTGTTCAAGTCCTGGACTTTTCGCTTTGTTCAATGGTGTCTCCTTTTGCGAGCAGTCGGATAAGGCTCATCTCTATTCCTTCGCTGGTTTTTGGTGTAGTGATGTGCATGCTCACGATAACCCAATCCATGAAGGATTTGATTCAAGGGTATAGAGTGACGAAGCGATGGCATCTAAACCGCTATATGATCCTACTAATCAGGGAAGGAATCTTCTACTTCTTCGTGTACGTTCGTCCATCTCATCTTCCGAATCCCCTCTCTTCCATGCTTGTTGCAAAAATGGATGAATCTTGCGGCGCTGACGGGGACATCCCATAATAGTGTCCATTTCGTCTCGGTACTTGCTCTCTTGGGCGTCTTTCCCACATATGGGTGGGGAGGGTTTGTTCCTGGCGTTCTCCAATATCCGGTTGTGGTCTCTGTGATCTCTCGAGTCATGACCAGTATCCGGCAACTTTATGCTAGCGATCTCAATGGGAGATGTGGAAGCGACATCAACACACCGTTCGCATTATCGGCGCTGTCGCAGCCCGATCGAGCGGCTGACGGGTCTGCCATTGTATTCGCGGAGGTCCAGCAGAATGATAGGTCCGAGGAAGACATAGATATAGCGGAAGAAGAGAGAAACTAGAGGAGTGGTGGCGGTGAAGCATGTTGATACTTTTCATCGTAACCAAACGCCACGTTGTATGAGTATATTTGAGGCTCGAGCTTAACCATGTATCTTGATAATATAGTACCCAACAGAGAGGAGGTCGCAAGTGGGCGGAATGACCTGGGCGAGCTCCCGCCGGGATGGATCACCAGGACAAACACTCCGAACCCCATACGTTATACTGCTGATGAAAAAAGAAAAGCGCCGATTCGCACCAACGATGTCATTGACGAGCAGACCGCCGCCGCCTTACAGCATGGCATGTGCCCCAACAACGAGCTTGAGTATCCACAGACAACCGAGTAGCAAATGCCTAGCCTCTGAGCCGTCGAAATACGCTGACCGTGCTCGCTCCGTACTCCCGCGCAGTAGCACTGTGCTGAGTACTAGGCAAGGAGATGACGGCGACGAGTCTGACTCGTCCAACTTCGATGGATTTGATAAGGACATGGCACAAAGGAGAGTGACGCACCTGTGATGCGACCGATTGCACCAAGCGACCCATCTGGTTTCCGACTCGACGAACGACGACTCCTCGTCTGACTCATCATTCGATTCCGATCTCTTGAGTGAGGAGCCATCGTCGGTGTTGGCCAACGACTCCGAGAATGCCAAGGCGCGTAAACACGGGTGGAAGAGGCGATACCGAGCTAAGCTAAACGGGCTAAAGTATCAGCAATCGTTCCTGAAGGAGGACCTGCGATTCACTTACAAAGGCGAGGTCCAAGTGGCCTTATTCAAGGAGTGGTGCCGTGAGCTGCGTGACTGTGTTCGCCACGCCCGATTGGGCCGTAAGAAAGCGATCCGCATCGCTGGCAAGTCCCTTGACAGTCACGCATACCAGTTCTATGAGCGCAATGTTCTCGATCTAAAGAAACATTATATGCTTGCCGGGTTCTTCGGGGACCTTTTTGACTACGTGTTCTCGGCCGACTTCAGGATGCACCAGCGTGACGAGTTCGACGCATGTAAACAGGACAATCGATCCGTTTTGGACTTCCTCCGCCACTTGCAGGACTCAGAGATTGGTGACGTAAGCGAACACGATGCCAGACCTACCTCCGAGCCGAAGTCACCAGGAATGGGTACGATGCAACGACTATCTCGCCTATCGTTCTCCAATCAGAATGTCCTAGATACGAGAAAGCTCATCGGATCATTCACAAAGACCGATTTCCTGACTCGGATAGCGCGAACAACTGGCGTCCGCACAGTCAGTGCTGTGATTCCCGGGAACAATATAATAGCGAGTCCGAGGAGGACTCGGACTCGAAGGGCACTATTAGCACGACTTCAGACGAAACAGATAAAATGTCAACCCACCTCAAACTCAACTGGCAGGCGTACAAAATGCCCCCAAGATGACGAGAGAGAACGCCGCAGACGACTGCGTGAGGAGGGCAGGCGCTTCAACTGCCTAAGATATTGGCCGCATCACATGTAACTGCGCCAGAAGGTCTCCCAGCGACATCCCCAGCGTCGCAACGATATTATGCGACTCAACACCCTTGCCAGTGGACTGGCCTCTCCCACAGAAGTACGCCTTGCTGCGATGCAGGAGGGCAGAGGCCTCGATCTCTTTGGTGATGGCTTCATCAATGCAGAGACACCTGACCTTCGACTTGCCAAACGACAAATTCTCATCGCCCGAGAACTATCGTAGCTATATGCGGTCGTTTCCATTACTCTCGATGCATTTTTCGACCCGGGAAACTCACTGTACCAACCTGATCAGTTCCATATCGTCAGACACCAGATTTCGCCTGGCTTGTGGACAGATTTACCTTGGACGGTGCACCTATTTGACCTCTGCCATCTGGTAGATCCAGGCTTCGACATTGTCCACTTGTTGCACCTGCGTAAATCAGATGTATACGACCGGTGGTCGGAAGGGGGGACTGCGGTGCCAGGGGTCCTGACGTAGTGGCTGGAGTCCGCCGAGGCAGTTCCGGGAAC
This sequence comes from Boletus rubescentipes, assembly GCA_038092775.1. Lineage (NCBI taxonomy): Eukaryota > Fungi > Basidiomycota > Agaricomycetes > Boletales > Boletaceae > Boletus > Boletus rubescentipes. Next base: position 11,621 of record JBBPRA010000379.1, read on the forward strand.
AGATCATCACCCGCAACACGAGCGTTGTAGGGACGCAATGACGCTCATTAACTGGCTCCCACAATCGTTCAAACAGACGGAAACACCAAGACGGTCACGCAACATCAATACTGGACTGGCCCAGGACTCCACTCGAGGTATAAAGACCAAAGAACGTGGCCTCAACCAGCACGAAACCCTCGCAGACTCTTTAACCCTGTGTCGCAGTTAACCCCTTTTCAACCCTCCCAATTTCACGCCTTTGCTCAGTCCATCCCCAACGGCACCTTTGACCCAACCCGTAATTCGCCACCAAAATTACAACAACCCCAACCTGAGTATGCGCTACCTGTTACCACCCATACCACGCATCTCCGACTATAACCGGAAGCCACCCAGACATAGGGGGCGCGATGGTAGCTCCGTCACTCAGCTCATATCTGAGCGGTTCAATCCCGATACTGCTGAGAGTGTGCATACCTGCGCTCCACGCTCCGTGTCTCACTGTACCCCAGAGCACGGACTTGCGCGGCGCGGAAATCTCAACATGGAATCACCACTACCGGAATAGACGCCGCCACTGACTGTACCCTTTTAGCAACCAAAACTATGATGCCAATGAACTCATATTCACTGTCCCCGGTCACTCCTTCCGTCGCCGAGTCCACTCCGCAAGAACGCTATCACGCTCCGTTCACCTCCCCTGGACCAACCATGACTCAGAGACCACGATCGACGACGAGATCCTCCAAGGACTCGATCTCGCCGAACTCGGACTCACTCCTGGTACTGGCCGTTCGGCTTAGAACAACACTGACGTTGCGTCACCCATGGGTACCGGTGTTCAAACCCTCGTCACCGTCCTGTTGCTGATGCACTTGTTCCTTCTGGCTCACGTATCGGGCCTCGTCACCCCTGAGGGCACGAGCAATCTTCTCGATGAAGACTAGGAAGGCGAATGCAACGAATTCATCTCCAAAACGGCATGTTGTCTCGGCCGATGGTCCTCACTCACGCCATGTTTCATATGTGTTATGTCTCATGCATTGAGTATGTCTTATACACCTCATGTACTCCTGATTTGATCTTCACAGCCTCCTCCGTTTCATATAAATAGAGGTAGAATACTGGATGTGTTTTGCTTAGTGGTCCTCGAACAGAGATTCTTTAGACAAGTACTATTCCGCTGAAAATCTACTTTACGAGCTACGACTACACCGTGTGGACGTCTCACTCGCGAGACGCCACAGGAACGCTCCAGGATTCCGCGCACCGTGCCACCGTCTCAGGCAAATAATCGATAAGGAGGGAGATGTGGCGCGTTGGTCAAATTTCAGTCACTGTGGTCAACCCACAATCACACCAACAAGACTCGGAAACACCACAATGATCATTGATAAAGTGATACTCCCGAGTACCATCCACCCATCAGTTTTCCGCAGTATCTGAAGCTTCACAGTGACGTGGACGTGCGTGGAGCTGGTTTCACTCTTCATATTCATTGTCTCGTTCTCAGAACCGCAGCGTTGCCTTTGGACAGTCTTTAGAGCCACAGCTCTAGGTACATGTATGTAACAAAATAAACGTGCGCTGGAAGTTCGTTTAGGACTCTAACCATGATGACTTACAACTTGGGGGCAGAAAACAAACGACGTATTTCACGACCACCCAATGTCATCTACCGCACTGTGACCCTGATTAGGGTTGAAGTACGTTTCTGAGGTAGCTAGTGCCGCCCAGTTTTGAGGCGCGTCGGCAACTAATAACCACATATGTCCGTGGGGCTCATTCACGGTTGGAGATTTTTCTGTTTGATGTTTTTGAACTTGAGGTGCGCACTTCCTGCACAGTCACAGCTCTTACCATTCGCTAGGTCCTCTCACACATCGTGCGAATGTCAGACTCGTAATAACTGTCCCCAACCGGTTGACAGGGCGTGTCTGAGAATGGTCGAGCAACGGAAGGTAATTCCCGGAGTGAGCTCCTAACTCGAGGTGCCAGCGGTTGAGGTTCACTGGTGTCGCTCACAGCTGCTGTTTGCTTCTACGGGCGACCCGAATCACCCTTCCATCGTGACGATGTGCGTTACAACATCCGTGAGGTCCTTTTCGCGACAAGACTGGTATGTAGATGTGACCCACTTGACGAACCGTTGAATAACAGGGTTCAGGGATAGTCGCCAGGCTTTTCCAACTTTGTACCTAGGGAGTAGGACAGTATTATCAGATCGCTGACCTCCGAGTCCTAAATCCATACTCGTTTTCAAGGATTCAAGTCAATCGTGGCTATGACAACATCATTAAGTGCAATGAGGTTGAACCCACATCAAACCCACGGTTGGCCATGGTTTTGTCGCTCATTATCGTTTGTGACATTGCCTCACGTGCAGCCAGTCCAGGTGATAGTAAGTGGTTCAATGACTGCGATGTCATTATTCAAGGAGGTCAACTTGACACTAATGGACGCCTTGGCTCCTCCAACAGTCAGCGTCACAAAGTCAACTCATGTGGCCTGAAAACGCTCAGCTAATTATTCATTCGCTGTCTGGCTCATTGATATTCGTTTAGATTCACGTGTCCAAGTGAGTACTTTTGACTCACTTCTCCGTGTATCTCGATGCTATATCTGCCAGGATATACAACCAACGAAATGTCGGTATATGCATCATAGGCTTGGACCAAGCATAAGTGACCACATCAATGCGCTCAAACTGATTCATTGCAGACTTGGGCACTTGCCATTCCAGGTTCCGTAGGCGGTATGTATTTGACCGTATTGAGAAGCACCTCAGAGGCAGGCTCCTACACCTCGTCACTGTCCGTGTGAGGGGCGACTTACTACGGCATGGTAGTGATGGATAATTGATTAAGGTTATGCTGGGGCTGAAATTTTTCACTGCCACTCGGTATTATCTTAGCCTATGTGCCCTGGAAGTCGCCCCTCGCACAAACAGCGGCAGTGCGTAGGAGCCTGCCTCAGAGGCTGATGAATCTATGACAGCCGATGATCGGAATTGCTGAGCCTCCGACTAATGCAATATGACTCAAGGATTTTCCTCATTTGAAAATCTTCCGAATGTTGGACCGACCGTCCATGGAGTCATAGAGCCAATCATGGTATTCGGTGCACAGAAATGCATAAACTCTATACGCCGATACAATATATGGCATGCAACTAGATCCCAATCTCCAGGGGTACTATGCATGTAGCACTGATGCTGGTTCTTAATCACGATCATTGATACGCCGCCATATTTATGTAATTGTACCTGAAGGCAAGCCCCAGGCTCGCGCTCTTAAACCCATCTTCGCGTTAGCCTGCCCCTTCCAATCATTTTGTGGTCTTCCCCTTCCGTAGTACGCAAATACAGAGACTATGAGCTCTTCCCTACAAACCGCTGTCACAACTATCCAGCAGAACGACTATGTGACCCGTACGTTCATCCAGACAGGGGGTTATGCAAACTACTCACGAAGAATCATAGTCAGTGTGCTGACTGCTGTTGCGTATGATTATGGCAAGTACAGAAATTTTGTGCGCATTTATTTCTATTGGTCTAACATCTACATCGCCAGTCCTCACGTTCTCAGATGAGGTATTGATTGCATCTTGTGTCTATGGATTTTGTACTGACGTGCTGGGATCTGGATCTGTGTAGGTAGAATACATTTGGGTGAGTGATGTCGTTCTTTTGAAGTAAGTAGCACATCACTGACGAGACGATAGAGAAAGCCTTGGACTCTGGTATCTTCCTTGTTTGTCCTTGTGTGTCTTCAAGAGCCTTCACAAATGCGACACAGATTTGGGTTGACCCATTTTACAGAGTCGTTATTGTGGATTTTGCTATGTTATGTATGGCCACGAGCACTGAACACCTGTCGAATATTAACCCCAATTCTTTCATCAGACTTCCTACACTCCGTATGTTCAAAATGTCATACTCCAGGTTCGATGCAGTGACAAAACTTGTTGAAAGTCGGAAGTAGCTTTCTACCCGGACCTACAAAGGTAATTTTACTACATCATCCATGACCAATAGACTCAAATTTTCCATAGACGTATGTGTTCATTTTTACTCGAGAATTACAATCAGATGATTGATGTTGATGGTTTTTTTTACATATAAAAAGTTGTGAGTGCATTAACATGCTCCATTTCGCCATATATTTAAAGAGTATTCCTAGGCTACTTAGCCTACCTCTTCGGTCAATGGGCGTATACCATCTTTATTGGGGCGGCAGACTGTGAGTCATCATATACTCCCCTTTTAGAAAAACTCGTGTATAACGGTGGTTCTAGTGGCGATGATCCTCCGTGTGTGGGCGATGTATCATCAGTCGAGATTAGTTCTTGCCATCCTCCTCACAGTCTTTGTTTCGGAGACCATCCTTAACATCTCCATTTCCATTGTGTATAGCACTCCAAACCGACTCCAAGGTATGTACGCCCTGATGTATGTTGCACTAATCAATTCGTAACCATCACTGTCGTACCTTTTGGTCAACATAAGTGCTCTTCGCTCAAGTGTTCGATATTACCGTTTGTGTGGTTCAACCCCTCTCCACTTGGACTAGAGCTGCGGCTATCCCGGAACTTGTTCTTGGTGTAGCAATGTGCACCCTGCTGGTCATCCGATTCACGCGAGAGGCACTTCAAATGTACAAGGCCACGAGGCAATTGAAAGTCAACCGTTATATCAACCTTTTCGCCAAGGAAGGTATCCTTTACTTCCTCGTGTGCGTTCTCATCTCGTCCTTCCTGGCTCCATTTACAACTCGATCGACTGACCACAATTTTGCATGGTAGCATCTTACTTTTCAATATCGTCGCAATCTTGCCTGCCTCGGAGACGATTTCAACCCAGGGATGGGGAACGCTTGTCTTGGCTGTTCTGGAATACGTCCCCGTGTTCATTCTAACGCCACGATTTATCATTAGCATCCGACATCTTTACGCCAGCGGCGCTACTGAAGATGGATTACGTGACATTGACACCGGATTCGGATTATCAACGCTAGCCGCCAGACGAGGTGCGGGTAGGAGCGCGATCGTGTTTGCAGAGGACGGGGGAGAATTGGAGCGAGGTGATGAAATAGGGATGGACGCATACTAATACCTCCGGGGTATATGGGATGTACTACACCCACCGCGATGTTGGCAGAGATTTCACGGACTAGCCAGAGTCTCCATCCTTGCACTTGATAGCATATTTCAATCCATACGTTAATATATAATCCGTTCATCGATTCCGTACACAGGCAGAACGCCGGATGCTGACTAAGCTATTTACGTCGACTCGGAGTCCGAGTCCAACTTCTTCCTGATTGGACATCGAAGTTGAGCCCGTTCGCCATTGCCACTAAGCTGAAGGTGTATACTAAACTGTCTCTTGATCGTGACGAATATTGAAGGCAGTGTGTATTGGAGTTTGCTAGTACGTGCAAATGGTTCGGCTTTTTTTTTTCAAACTCGACTCCAAACCTTCATTGTCGTCTGAATCACTATGTACCTTTATAAACAGCCTAACAACGAGTTTATCCACGATAAACTAACTTGCACACTATTTTCTAGAACTGAAAGTTCTGGCGTCAAAGGTCACTCGAGCAACTATGGTGGCCAGGGGAACCCGGCAAGACACCCCAACAACTCGGGGGCCTGAGGCCAGGTGACAGTAGCGAAAACCACCGTTCGAATCACACCTCGAACGTGTATTCTCCGCGGGCGCAACGTACGAGATAGGCACATCTAGACAGGAATTTGGATATATGCAGACGTTCAATGATCTGCATTCGCCCTACTGGGAGGTCGGCGGACTTTACACCACCTTCTCCAGCCGTCGCCTGACCACGAAATTCATCATGACCGTTGTCGGCGCAAGGTGGCCAGAAGGATACCATCGGCGATGTCCGACTGCACGATATAAAATCCCTGGTTCGCTCTCACCCTCGTTCTGCATCTATCTTCACGTCAACCATCGCACTCAATCACATCCTCCAAATGCCCAACAATAAGACTAATCAGATGGATAAGACGGCGGCAGCCCGTATCCAGTCTCATGCTGTGAGCACTATGTTGGCGAGAAAAAATCGTGGTCGCTAACTGTGGTTCAACAGGACCGTACGAACACCAATCAGGATTTCAAGTCGCGTGCACAGAGCACGGCAGATCGCCGTGAATATTCCCAGACGTCCAGCGGAACTGGCGGTGCTGCAAAGAACAATGGGAAGAAGTGATATGCCAAAGTCGTGTCTCAAGTCCGTCAGCCAAATACGCGTGTACACACAATGTGTACTAACTACTTATGCTTGACAGGCAAGAATGATCTCATGTGTAGCACTACGCGTAGCATTTCAGTTGTGTCGTCAACGTACCATGTCTCTGAGTTGGAAAGAATGAATCATGACTTGTCTATACAAGCTCACTTCCCGCGCATAATCGAAAACGTGTGTGCGTGACGTGTGGAAACTAAGTCACCTATCATATCTTACGGTTACCTTTGAAACAGTTCTGGTCAGACGCTTAGATCGTGCTCAATGCTGCCTGACATCGTGTGCGTGCATTGATACCAACGTCACGTCACGTCACGTCACACTGCCGCCCAGCGACTCGGAGAGTCGATCTCACGATCTCTACGACTGAGGGTACTATCCTTCCGCTGTCGCGATAACAAGATAAATCTAAACGCAGGAAAGATGCCAGAAGTAGTAAGCCAATATTGCATATCAATTCAGCTCTCTGATAGTAGGTCTGCACGCGGGTCAACCTCTAGTTCGCGAGTAGACTCGGACTGCTGATAATTTACCACCTTCTCACAGACCGTACCGTGCGGGTCGGATCCATTTAGATTGTGAGTGCTCGTCGAATCTTGCTCTTACACCGGTCACACCGGTCTAACCTTGCTGATTGAATCGCATACAGTTCATGAGTGATCGTCAGGCACACGCTATGAAGGACGTCACACGGGACATGCGTGCACATGGCATCCAGGAAGTGAGTGCTCGTCGAATTCATGCTCTAACAGCCGCATTACGGACAACATCTTAGATGATGTATCACATGTAGTTCGTGAGTGGCCACTGACTCCATTCTACCACCAACGGCTCACAGGCCGTACGCTTCGCCTCGTCTCTCCTAGAACGTAAGCGATCATTGATTTCTTGCTTTCATAGCAGTCTCACAGATTGTACGATGACTGTCTTTAGGGAGTGCGTGATCATCAAGTGCTCTCACAACCAGCTCACAAAGTTATCATAATTATCACCTACCGTTTAGCGAGTGAGTGATTTTCGACTCCGTGGGTTTCTAAAAGACATCATAATTATCGCATACACACACAAGGTGAGTGGTCACGGGTATAAAATTCCACAAACGCGATCACATAGTTTATCTATCCATCCCATCTGGTTTGTGAGTGTTCGTCAATTGCATGCTATTGCATCCGTCTCACAGACCGTACCTTTTGTCTAGGAAGTAAGTGATCATCCACTCCTTGCTTCAAAGCTGTCTACCGTACCATGTCGTGATTGCCGCGTGCCACCTGGCTCGTGAGTGCTCTTCGACCTCATGCTTCCACAGCTGTCTTACGACCGTATCATGTTTGTCGCGCTCATGTAGGGGGTGAGTGCCCGTTGCATCCATGTTTTCATAGACGCCTCGCGACCGTACCTTACATGTCGCATCCCGTGTAGGAAGCGAGCAATTCTCGAATTCACGCTTTCCCAGCGTCTCACTACCGTATCGTGCTTGTTTCATCCCCTATAGGGAGTGAGTGATCACTGAGTCTATGATTTCACAGTCGTCTCGGCCGTGTTTCATCCCCTCTAGGGAGTGAGTACTTCTTGAATCCATGCTTTCAGATCCGTCTCAGAACCCTATGGTGTTTCTCGTACCATCTAGTTCGTAAGTAATCGTCAAATGCTTGCCTTCACAGCAGTCTGACGACGCTATCGTACTTCTCGCATCTTATCTAGTTCGTGAGTGATCATCAAATCCATGCTTTCACAGCCATCTCGTGACCGTCTCGTGTTTCTCTCATCACATCTAGGGAGTGAGTGATCACCATATCCATGCCTTTACAACCATTCTGACTGCCGTACTACCGTATCTTACTCGCCGCAATCATCCAGGGAGTCAGTGATTGTCGAATTCATGCTTCCACAGACATCTCACGATTTCGCCGTGCTTGTCGTACCTCTTCTAGTTCGTGAGTGATTCTCGAATCCATACTTTACAGCTGACTGAAAACCGTACACTCATTGTCAAATCCTGTCTAGTCTGAGTAATCGCTGAATACAAGCACTTATAGCCGTCTTACTCCCATATCGTGCTTATCGTATCAAATATAGAGAATAAGTGGTTGCTGAGTGTATACTTTCACAACTGTCTCACGACTGTATCATCTCATCGCGGTGATCTCGCCCTCACGAAGAGTTGATGAATGACTTGCGCTTGGACTTTACAGGAACTACTGGCGTCAAAGGTTATTCGATTCTACAATCGCGACTGGAAACCATATCTGAAGGACGCGCACGCCAACCACAAGGAATCGCCTGCAATCAAGCAAAAAACGGCAAAGGCTATGGGAATCGCTCCAGAGACCATTACGGATTTCCATCCGGAGGAGTGCGGGAGAAACTCCGCTTAGTATCAACCCGCAATGCCACGGTTAGAGGACATCGCGTACTCCTTGATCGGAATATTTTCGAGCGACATCATGCCTGGGTACGGATTGAGGAAAACAACACTTGGACATCTTTTGGAGAACATCGTCGCTCGCACCGGAGATGTAACTGTGATTGCGTGGACTGGAAAATCATTGTCATACAATTACACTCTTCCTGCCTCTCTCGCTGTCTATAGCCAGGTGCCATATAGCCCCCCGCCCAAGGAAGTCAATGAGCTCGATACATGCGTGGAACAGCTGCGTACTCAATTGGCACCGCAGGACACCTTAGCATTCCACTACCGGATCGTCCAACTCCCTCGAGCAACCTTTTCCTTTTCCAACCGTTCTTTGCAGCTCCCGTGTATCCTGTTTTCCATTGCAAAGACCGGCGTACAAGAGCTGAATCGGAGTTTGGGGAACCTTTATCGCACAAAGGTCTCCATCTTCGGTAATGTGGAGTTTAGAACGGCGGACGCGATGCCACTGAAGCAGCCTCGGAGACTCGTCTTTATACATCCATGGCTCCGTGATCTCTTGATGGATTTACATCGGATGACAAGCGCAAGGTTGATTCTGACATGGAGTCGAGTGACGAGACGGAGGCAGAGGTCGATGTGGGCTCAGGCTACGGCATTGATGATGCCTCTGAGCCAGCCTCCCCGGTATACGCCGAGCCTTCAGCTTGGTGGGCCACTATACACAGGCGTTGCAGCTGATCCGCCTCAGTGGGAGGTCGGACAATCCATGTAGTAGGTGTACAAGGATGGCTCTGAGGGATGTCACGAGGGAAAGCGGACGACAAATGCGAGGTGGGTCAGGGCACTATTCGCAGTTGTAAGAGCGAGGGTTGGCAGCAGGGAGATGGACCAGTCGAACTCTACTAGGAAAAGAGCGAAGTCCGGTCGGATGCACGTGCACGTAGCGTACAGAAACGGGACAAGTAGGGTCCAACATTGGGAGGTTCATGCCCTTGAAGTTGGGGGGTGCAAAATTCGTGATGACCAGTGCAATGGTGGTAGACTGTCTCAGCTACAATTGATTGTGGCATTTCTGTGACCACCCTTGAACACACGAGATGAGCCCTCTGCAACCGGATGCCGCGGGAACAACAACATACCAACTTTGAGAGTCTTGGCGGTACACTTCTTATTCTGGCGTCCTGGTGAACGCCCTAGATCAAAGGAGCCATTTGGGGTGTAGAGCAATCTCAACCGGCTCGCGAGCATGAACATGCTTGACATCTATAGCCCACTTCGCCCTCTCATATTTGAACCTAGAAAAATCGTTAAGGTTATAACTTGCAGACCTTCTTCCGACACGAACCTTTCGACGATGGGTTGTCGCATGCCTCAAAGGACTCTGCGGATTGACATCTTTCCACCTTTTCGGTTACCAGCAAGAGAGGCGGAATGCTCCACAGTTCCGAGCATTGGAGACAACGCGCGTATCACGCCAGTGACGAGTCAACCAACGTGCGTGCGAACGAGGTTATGTAGGTCATATATTACCCGGGCTTCTCCTGAAGGCTGTGACCGCTTTTTGGTATTCGCCAGTCCTATCGGAGACCGCCGGTAGATTGGGGCAAGTTAGTTTCCAAAAGCGCGTACAGTTGAGGAGAGAAACTAATGGCAAATCAGATGATCCCATGGCGATATGATGAAAAGTAGGACAGCGATTATATTGGGCGTATCTCGCCCTTTGCTGTTCAAGCCTGAGAGGTGACATGGTGGCCCCAACAGCTCGGCTATTTCAATTGTTTGTTTCCTTCCAGGCAACCTCGACCATGCACACAGCTGCGGTCGTGAAGTTTGGACTATTCAGGAGCCTGGTAGACTGGTGGTCGTTCTGTGTCAATTCACCCTCATGGCAAGTCCATATTCAGAGGTTCAAATTCCCCGCCAGACCTACTGACCGAAGAACTCAGCGCGCGATTAATTAATTAGGTTCAGGCTCTTCCGATCATTATCACCTGCCGAGAGTCTCCTTTGTCGCACAAAGACCTTCTGGTCCCAACACACCATGGCTTTATATGCATTCAAAGACTCCTTTGAGGGTTACCAAACCACAGAAATGAAACCCGGTGACACATTCGTATACTTCGCATCTCGGTCGTTCAGAGGCACATTGGTGCCAGGTAAACGAAACCAGCGATGTAATAATGTAAGTAATTGCCAATGCCGACGTGGTTCTCGACTCTGGGCGTTGCGGGTTTACTTCAAGCAGTTGGCCTCTACATACCAGTGACCGCCCATGTCGTATGCAGGCTATCGCGCCTCAGGCAATTTGACGGCACCGCTGACAAGTCCGTACGCTCATATATCGCGGCGGTTCTCAACCCTCGCGCCCGTCCCTTATATTGATCTCCCCATCCATTGCCGCTAGCTCAGTTATCTCTCGATACACGCTCATCTAGACCATGAGTTCCTCAGTTCAAGCATTAGTGAAAAGTATTCGCCAGAACGACTACTCAACTCGTGAGGCCATTCACGTTCTCAGTTTCTCCATCTTACAAGATATTGCAGTTATTCTGCTGACTGTCGTAGCGTATGATTATGGCAAGTGGCATCTCTTATTGGTATTTTTTGTGGCACTGAGCATACTACTTGGTTCTTAGTCCTCACGATTTCAAAGGAGGTATGTCAGGGATTCCTCCTGTAACACTTTTCTTTCCATGATACAATTGCGTCCGTACAGATAGAATTTATTTGGGTCTGCGCACACTGTCTTTGGGCAAGAGGGTACCTTCTAACGAGACATTAGAACCAACCACGGACCATGGTCTCTGCCGCATTTGTTCTCGTATGCATCCCGTTTGTCTGGGGCTCCGTAGCGGGCTTCTAACTAATGCGATAGACTCGTTATTGTGGTCTTTTCTTTGTCGTGTGAGTCTATACTGGTCATAGCAGATATGAATACTGACTTGAAATGGATTTATCAGGGTATACAGCCTCCGTAGGTTCGCGACTTTTCATTGGTGCCAAATGGAACTGACACAACACAGTCGGAAGTGCGTTCCTGCCTGGTCCTACTAAGGTACTTTCTTACATTATTGATGACGGAAAACGAGTGAACTCAATTACTCCATAGACGTATGTTTCTTTCTGTTCAAATGCTATCAATAATCTGTGATTGATATCGTCTCAAACAGTTGTGAGCGGATTCATTCCCTTTCCGGCCATTTAAAGAAGGATTTGAAGGCATTTTGCTGGCCGTCATCGGTGCCTGGTCACAAGTATTCTTCCTGACTGCAGCGGATTGTGAGTTATTTCACAGTGTACTTCCTCGAAAGCACAGCATGAACGCGGTCCCAGTGGTGATGATCCTCCGTGTGTGGGTAGTTTACCATCGGTCGAGGTGGATTTTGGGGATCATCCTTGCACTCGACATCGTGAAGACCATTGTCCGCATCGTCGTGTGTGTTATATACAGCACCCCGGGTCAGAGTGGAATCTCAGGTATGGGGAGCACGCCTTTATGGAATGAAAAGGTGACACTAACTTATACCCATCACGTATTACTTGCTGGATGATTACACAGCAGGTACATTTCGAGTGCTCGACATGTCACTTTGCACGATGGAATTCCGAACCACACTTCCTCTAGCTCGAGCCCTTAACGTCATTTCAGCTATTCTAGGTGGCATAAAATGCATCCTCATAATTTTTCAGTTTGTAAAAGAATCCTTTCAAACGTACAAAACCACCCAGCAATGGCAACTCGATGGTTGTATGAACCTATTCCTCAGCAAAGGCATCATCTCCCTTCTTATGTATGTTCTCAATTCACATCTTCCGCATTTTCCGTTTTCCTCCCACTAACAAGAATTTTTGCGTTAGGATCCTACTATATTATGTCTATTCCCCACTCATTGTTTGGGGAATCGTTCCATCATCAGGATGGAAAGGCCTCATCCCAATGCTAATTGAACGCTTGACCATGATCATACTCATCCCTCGGTTCATCATGAGTGTCCGGGAGCTCTACGCACACGATCTCCAAGGAGGACATGACAGTGGAAGCGGAAGTAACATTGATATTGTGTTCGAATTATCAGCACTATCACATCCTGGTCGGGCTGCCAGCATGTCCAATACCATGTTCACAGAGACCCTGAACAATGGGATGGATGAGGAAATAGTGGAAGAAGAGAGAGTTCGGATCACGAGGGCCAGCGGAGAGCCATGATATCGACACTTTGCAAGGAACATTTCACCTATACACTACTTGGTTTATTCGGATAGACTAACTCGGATGTCTGTAAAATCACGAGTTTGACCAATGTCCACCTACGCACACACATCTCGACTCTTATACGTTGTTGGCCAGGTTAGAGTGATGGCGACGGCGACCTGGGCAATGGTAATCACTGGCGGGTCATACAGACTCAAATGGTGGTTTTGCTGCATTGACGGGGCTTCCGTGTCATAGCTAATGCCAAAATAATTGACATGGTGATGTTCTCGGTTGTCTATTGCGAATGAAAGTAGTCATTTTAATTATGAACATTCAGTCCGCTTCTAGGGCACATGATTCTTATACGTGGTCCCTTGCCAGTGCGTTAGCACGGCACACAGCATTTGGGGCTCGCGCCACCTACAAGGTAAAACAGTGGTAGCGTCTGCTCCACATTAAGTCGTTGCGGTGATAGCCCTTTTGAAATCAAGTCACTTGCGAAAAATGCCTACAGAAACGACTCACCATAAACCAACGGTTGTCCGCCCACTAGTCTCCCATAGGCAGCCGATTCGGTATAGCTTGTCCTTATATCCGTCCACTGGAACAAGTACCTTGGGTCTTGATTCACTGATCCAGAGTGGGGTGAAGCTAGATATACATGGAAGCAGGTGTCAGCCTGGAGGCAACCGGGCCCAAAGAGGGTGGAAAGATGCAGAGAAGTGGGTCACCTGCGATCGCTTGAAGCCTTTAATTAATTGAGCCTCCCTAATCGACCATGCCTTCACCGTGCGTCCTCCAATAACCACCTGCGCGTCGAAGAGCCGTTAGACATCTTTTGGTATCAATGGGCTAGCCAGCAAGCTGTGAGCAACAGAGGCGGAATGCTCCAGGACTCGGCGCACCGTCTCAGGCAAAGAGAGCCATAAGGATGCAGTGGATGTGGTGTGCCTTGGAGTTCATCTACGGCACACAACTCGCAAAAATCCCACGAGGTGACTAGCCTTTTCTGCGAACGACTGATCTGGGCAAGTTACCGTAACTAGCTCGGAGCTGCTGTTCGTCCACTTTGCACACTGTGCTTCTCCGACTTTGCTACCACCGCACCTATCTGATGTTCATTTTTGATGTGGTAGAAGACTGTGTTTTCGTTGAATATCCCTTCCCATCTAATGTGAAGGGAGTCTGGTCGGTCAATGCAGCAGCCGCATGTTCTCTCAGGCTCTCCGGCCCCCGTCAGGAATTAAGGGATAGATTGTTCGATCGATTATCAACTTCTGGCTTCCGTGGCACGACTCTAATTATAGGTACAAGACTCGGTGGTGACATCCAATCTCAGAAAGAAGGTAAGTGCACGTAAACTTCTTTTCTAGGCTCAACAGCTTCGCACTTCAGCCCACCACATGATGCACTCGAGCCAAGGAGACTTCGACCGCTATCTCACAATATTTGGTGCCTGGGTTCTCAACGTGACCAACTCACCGGCGGCGTCCGATGAGTGGTGCACCCCGCGTACAAGATGGGTTCTGTTATGGGCACTCGTAGTAGACTCATATACAGCCTGAGTGGGGCGTCTTTTACCCATACTCTTTCCCTCCACTCATAAAATATGTTTTGTTCTTCTGACTCAGAGAACACTACCCAGCCTGAGCAGCAGAAGAGTCCTGTCGACAATACTGCGCTACAATGTCCCAATACCATAATAGACGCAGACTTACCTGAAAGCGGGCTCGAGGCCTGGTGCACGGTATTCGGAGCGTAAGGTCGCAATTGTCGTCGACTCGACGTATGCTTATCAGCTTTTCACAGCTTTCTGGTTCAATTTTGTGGATTTGGGTGCGGGATCCATAAATGATGTGCTTCGTCATCACTCATACTCAATCAGGTACACAAATGCTTTTGGCGTATATCAAGGTGCGCTTTTTTTGAGCCGGGTGCTTGCCATTACTCGACGGTTGGCAATATTATAAGCTTTCTACGTTGAAGAGTACCTCCAAAATGAGAGTTCGTCAGCTATCTCGTAAGTAAAACCGGTGGTGTCTCTACAAAGTACTCATCACCACATGAT
>JBBPRA010000380.1:0-26467 GCA_038092775.1 Boletus rubescentipes
ATGAGCGAGGTGTATTGGCGTGATCTCGCAAAGTCCGAGCCTGAGCCTGCTTATAATACAGAACAAATCAGTGACGCGAAAGGATTCATTGCCATGCATTGTCTACACCGTGCCCCCCACATGGATTGTTGAAGGTTACCTGTAGTCCTTACTTGCGCAATGGGATCTATTACCATTTGTTCCAATATCTGATCGAGATCAAGTGTTTGCGCCTCAGGGCCAAAACATTTGTTTGTTTGAACATACCAAACGAATCTCGACGCATTATCTGTGGCGGTCATGATCCCACCCTGATCTTCGCTAGACAAGTCCAAGTCCACGGGTAACTGCACCTCCCATGGCTACCGAACCCACGGATGTCCAAGACGAAGTCGTCCAGGTAGAATCAACGATACAGCGCGATGTCAGCGATGTCGAAGCATCACCACCAGCAGACAGCGCGGTTGAGCAAGCACGAAACAAGCGAGAAGGAAAGAAGGACAGTGCTGTGCTACGAGATCGCGAGCCAGGCAAATCAGTCTTGCCGTTCTCAAGGGTACAGAGGATCATCAAAGCGGACAAGGTACGTCCGGTCACAGCAACACGTTCATTGCGACAGACGAGTGACTGCAGGACGCGGGTTTAGGAGCTTCCTATGGTTGCTAAGGATGCGACGTTTTTGATCTCGCTCGCGACCGAAGAGTTTATCAAGAAGCTTTCGCAAGCATGTCAGAGACTTGCTGAAAGGGAGAAGAGGTCGACTGTCCAACAAAAAGACGTTGGTAAAGTGTTGCTGTCTTATACGTGATGTGCTGCTCGTCTCAATATATCGCAGCGAATATCGTCCGTCGAGCGGATGAATTTCTTTTCCTGGAGGGTAGGTTGGCAGACAGCGAGGGATGTCTGAAACCCAGTTCATGTGGAATTTTGCAGAAATTATTGGATCTCAGGAGTCGACGGGAAAACGAAAGCCGCAGAAAGCCAAAGCTGATGTTGGGGCACCTGGTGATCAAGATCAATTGCAGCCTACACTCCGCAATTTTATGCAAAAACCCAACGAGAATGAGGATACCGGAGAGACTGACAACATTGTTATGGATGATGATGGAGCTATGTACGCTGGATGATGGGGATGTCTGTAGCAAATTCATTTGTCAGGAGATGAGTTTCTCTTTGTGACTATCTGAACATCTTGGTCTGGGGACCAGCCTTTAAGCGTAGTGGAACTAGTCGATATCAATCCTACCCATTTACTGCTTTATGAAAAGTTGTGCATTAGGCATGTGCCGAGGTGAAACACAATGAGTTGGACTACGAGTTGCAAGGACTCATGCCTGCAAAAAGAAGCTTTCTACCCTTGTCTTCTATGCTTCAATCCGTCGTATTAATTTGTCTATTCACATTAACATTAGGGAAACAAACATGCGTCATACTGGTGAAGCAACACATTGTGCTACTTCATCTCTCAGCAAATGCAGCTGCAAGGAATTCCTCGATCTCTTTCTTGTGTTGAGTCTTCAAGGAATGTTTATAAGTGAATATGGTCGAGTAGAGTCATTTCATACCTTGCTACCCGTTGCGACAGAGCTGGTTGGTTGACGTCCTGCGTAGTAAGGATATTTCCCCCGATGGTATTGTGTCTCGTTGGCGGCGGTGAGAATGCGAGGGCCAACATAAGTCCACGCTCCATTGTTGAGCGGCTCCTCCTGCAGTTCACGTTATTGTTATTATATCCCAGAAAGATCAGCAATAAAAATAATTTACCTGACACCATAAAAGCTCGGCATTCGGGTATTTGTCCAGGTGTGGTGTGATCTAAAACCATTAGTTGACAGAAGATTTCTAGAAAAGTGATCTTACGAGGTCATAAGGGAAGGGCGACAGCTGTTCTATACGACTTATGGCAACATCTTTGATGCCCTTATCTTCACGTTCTTGTAAGAGAGTATGGTAGACCTGGCCTGGAGGTGGAGTCAGTGGGAGGATCTTACGAACCAACAAAAAGTTTACCTGTGCAAAGAATGTGGCGACGAATCTGTTCAACCGGTACCAAGTCCTCCGGATGAGGCTCGGGCAGATATCTCTGGAAGTGCGTGTCTCCAATCATCTCTGATAGCTCCGAACGTGCCCGGGGATGGCGCAATAAAGATTTCGAGAAGAAGAGAATCAACTGGTTACAGCATTGTATTTTGAGTGTGGAGGAAAGGGAAGGGAAGGAGGGCATACCGGTTTCCGGAAATCACGATGTATTTGGCGGCGAAGGACGTGGAACTATTTTTTTTGTTAGCTTCATCATCTAACTCTGCGGATGTGACGTACGTAGTTGGCCGGTGTCCTTGTGAACATGTCAGATGCGAAAGTTTACGTGCAACGAGCAGGACTCACGTAGGATACACGACCTGCATGTTGCAGTCTTGGTGCTGCCTTTCTATCTTATTAGGCGTGGGGAAGATGTGCGGATGGTCGTCGCAAAGCTGTAGGAACCGTTCAATTCTTCCACTTGAATGTTCTGGCCCTTGACCGTCATAACCATGAGGCAAGCTCATGACCAAGCCAGATCGTTGCAGCCACTTCCGTTCTCCAGCCGCAATGAACTGGTCGATAATACATTGCGCATTATTGGCGAAGTCACCAAACTGAGCCTCCCAGATGGTGAGGAAATCGGGAGAGACAAGCGAATAGCCTAGCTCGAAACCAAGGGTGCCGTATTCAGAGAGAGATGAGTTGCAAACGACGAACCGTGCCTGCTTTGAACCCAGATCATTCAATGGCACGTATTGCTGTTCATTCTCTTGATCGTGTAGAACAGCGTGGCGCTGCGAGAAAGTGCCTCTCTCGACATCCTGACCCGATACACGAACGTGGATCTTTTCGAGAGCAAGAGAACCAAATGCTAGAGCCTCGGCAGTCGACCAGTCGATGTTTTGACCCTCTTCAACGGTCTTTCCTCGCTGAGAAAGAATCCGGGCCAGGTTGCGGTGTGGGTTAAAGCCTGCTGGCCACTGCGAGATAGCTTTGCCAACTCTCCGAAGGGTCTCCTCATCAGAGCCAGTAGCACGAGTTGGAAGCGTGTTCTCTGCTAGCTGGCGGGGCGAAGGGAATCCCTGCCATGATGCGGAGAGCCATTCTTTGCTTGTGGGAACGTAGTCCTTGGCGGCGCCTGCAGCCTTCTCCAACATTCCCCATACCCACTTCTTGTGCTCCTCGATGTCCTTTTCCGTAAAGGTACCGCGTCCAACCAAGAACTTCGAGTATTGAGTCAGCGTAGTGGGCTGCTTGCTAATAGCCTGGTACATCCGAGGTTGTGTGAAACTAGGCTGATCTGTTTCGTTGTGACCATAACGCCGGTAGCAAACAATGTCGACCACGACGTCACGCTTGTACTTGGCGCGATAGTCTGCGGCGAGCTGGCAGACGAAGTTCACGGCCTCGACGTTGTCACCGTTGACATGGAAGATAGGTGCATCGATAGACTTGGCGATGTCAGATGGGTAGGGCGTCGAGCGTGCGAAGCGCGGGTCAGTGGTGAACCCGATCTGATTGTTAACAATGAGGTGAATGGTGCCACCGGTGCCGTAGTTTGGCAGATTGTGGAAGCCCATGGTTTCGTACACAACACCTTGTCCTGCGAACGCAGCGTCTCCGTGGAGAAGGACACCCATTGCGGTATTATGGGTAGTATCGTCTCCTTCCAGATTTTGTATAGCAAAGGTCTTTCCAAGTACGACGGGATCTTCAGCTTCGAGGTGTGATGGATTGGCAACCAGCGAGAGGGAGACCTTCTTTCCAGATGGAGTGGGCCGCACGTAATTGGCACCCAGGTGATACTTGACATCACCAACTGGTGAATCATCGTCCTGCGCACCGGAGAACTCGTTCAGAATGGCCTCGATGGGCTTGCGGATAACATTTGCCAACACATTGAGACGCCCACGGTGTGGCATGCCAATCGTAACGTGCTTCACACCATTGTCAACCGAGCGGTCGATGAGCGCCTTCATACCAGGAATGAGTGCCTCGCAACCCTCTAATCCGAACCTCTTCTCATTGGGGTATTTGCTAGCAATGAATTTTTCGAAGGATTCCGACCAGATGAGTCGGTCTAGAATCATACGCTTCTCTTCTAGTGTGTAGTTCCAGGGTTTGGGAATTTCAACTCTTTCTCTGATCCAATCGCATTGTTCCTTGTCAGGAATGTGAACGTATTGGATGCCAATGGCGCCGCCTTAACACCATTTAGGACTGTTCAACAATAGTATGGTTCGGAAACTTACAGTAAATACGTTTCAAGGTCTTTATGATGTCACGAAGCGACATTGACTTCCTATCCTCCGTGGCAAAGTGGGGAAGAATACCAGGTCCGAGAGCAATTTGTTTGTCCAGATCACGCTCTGTGAAACCGTAACGGCTGAGCTCGAGCTCCGGCGGATGAACATCCGCGAGGTCAGCGTCGAGAATGCCGAGGGGATCTAGTTCGGCGACGTGATGTCCCCGGACTTGGTATGCGCGTACCAAGAGTTGAACCTAAAAATGATGAGAGAAGAAAGTGACACGCGAAGGTCGAACGTTACTTTCAAGTGATCATCCAACTCTGCGCCTCCAACCGCGTGGAGGGCCGGGGCACCGTCTGCAGGTGGGGCGATCAAGCCAGGAGGGGGTTGAAAGGCCTTGGCGCTCGGCAGCCCGTGCTCCATGCCCGAGAAATAAGTAGCCCACGAGGCATGGACCGACTGGGGATCTTGCCTCCAATGCCTGTACATTTCCTCAGCATAGTAGGCGTTCGTACCGTTCGCGAACGGGTCGTTTGATGAAGGTGGTGCTGCTGGAGTCGCCAATGTACGGTGGACTACTGTAGCAGGCACGCGCCCGGCACTGACTCGCAGAGCATACGGGAACCGCCTGATTGCTTGCCGCGAAAGCATTGCGGGGAGGAGAGCAACGAAATGAGGAGAGAAATTGTATGAGCAAAGAGACCACAAGCAGGCAGGCCGAATCGGAACCTGCGGGCTGTGTTATGTAATGAACACCGGAACAAGCCGGCCCTTCGCTTCTGGCGACATGGCCCCCGAGGTGGTAACTATTGCGGGAACAACTCCCACCGCTGACAGAGGGTCCCGAATTTTAACACCTCAATCCCTGTAGCACCCTGCAGAGAACAAGGCACCGTGTTATACTACTTGAGACCAATCGCTACAGGAATTCCGCTTTGTTTCCGCTCTCGGTAAAACTGACTGAGGTGCTTCATGGTTTGTCCAAAACCATCACACACAGCAATGTCATCCCTTATCCACGCAGGCAACTTGTTCTGAATGCTTGCTGAACTGTAACGCCGATCCACGAGAATGAGAGACGCCCAGTCCATGCGATGACGAATGGCTCGGCCTATGAATTTATGAATATTATTAGCACACGGAAACCATCAAAACTATCTTACCAATGCTCTGATTAACCGCGCTCATGCACATATTCTCATAGAGTTCCGAAGCAGCATCCTTGGCTCCGGGGTGCCTTTTATTGCCAAGCCTCTTTTCTACTTCATTCGCGTATCGCATCCGTTCCTGTAACTCGGGCGAGTTTTTATTTGCAAATGGCAGGCCAACAACAATAACGGCCCGGGCAAGCTCGTCCGAAAAGTTCAGGCCCTCCGAGAGCTTCCCGCCAACCACCGCAAAGAGTATAGCACCTGTCCTCCTATCGGACATATCGGTCGACTGGCGGGTGATCAGAAAAAGCTACTTGGGATGCATTCTGTAAACGAACCAGTGTTTTTACCGCTTCCGCATACTCTCGCAGTGTTGATTCGACCCCACTACTGGCGTGCGGTTCCAAGAATACCTGCAACAAATCAGTCGGGGCGCCATCTTCCGTCACGAAAGACTAAACTAACCGTCTTTTTCGCTCCAAACTTGATCATATGTTGCGTGGTGTTCCAAGCTTTCTGAGCAAGGTGCAAAGACGAGTAGGATGGGAAGAATACAACCATCCCCCCAGGGACCACGCTGCAAAGGTTCAATATAAGTTGACCCAACTCATTGAGCATACGTTGATCCGTCTGTTGAGCATATTTAAACTCTAGGAGGGAACCTGCTGGACCTTTCGTAACACATAATGTTTGAACATGCGACCGTGGAACGATATGGCCACAGGAAAAAGTCGTTAATCGCTCGGAGGGTAACCAGGGGAATAGTTGCGCGATCACATCTGACATCTATTGTTTGTCAGCTCACAAGATGCGAGAAACGGCGAACCACAATAACCGGAGACATAGTTCCACCCGCCAATATAACCGACCGCGCGTTGTCAACCACTTCACGAAATGTCGTCGAAGGGTTGAGAAGTTGATACTTTATCTCCAACTCTTCCGGATGTGTGCCGTCGCCCACAATGGAGAGGATGATACGCCCATCTAGTAGTATGTTATGGGATGGCTAGCTTCAAAACGACTGGAAACTCGACATTACCTTCTCTGGCACCGACAAGCCCCACCATAAGTGCCTCGATTGCATGGAGTGGCGGAGTGCCTCGGCTTGCTGGTTTCTTGGACACGGTGTCTGATATAGCATTAGACGGAGACGAATGAGAAAGCGGTAGTGAACTCTTCACCTGACACCGCTTCAGCGTAACCAGATATCTTTCTTGCGATCTGTATTGTCGCTAAGATGACGCTCCAGTCCAGAAAAACTGAAACTTACTTTACTCCTTTTCAAGTATGCCTCAATTTCAAGTAAATTGATCCCCGCTGCTTTCCTTCCTAGCTTTTCCATGAAGTTCGAAATAGTGAAAACCTCGGATTTCGCATCAGTAGTTGAGCTAGCCCCTAACCTGGTCCTCCTCCAGTCATCCATGATTTTCTGAACCGCTTCCATGTAGTTGATGAGTCGCTTCAGGTGAAGACTGTGTAGTGCAGAAAGACGTGTCCTGAATTTTTCATGATACGTCGTGACCTGGTTCAATGAGATCGTCAATGTGTGAGATGTTACACGAACACTCGATAACGAAAGCAAGGTGGGAATCAAGTCTAGTGAGTAGGTTTGAGGAACTGACTCTAGGGTACTAGCACTTACTATGAGCTTCATCGATCACGACAATTTGGTTTGAGAGGTCTATCCCCAGAGCCTCTCGTGCTGTCTTTTGTAATAAAAGATTGTATGGAAGAGTTACAAGCTGAGATACACGTTCAATGCTGTTAGAATAAAAAAGGAGCCAACTTTGAACGACGAACCTCTGCTTGAGGAATTGCCCTACGAGAACCATAGTATGGGCATGCCTGGGCATTCTTCCCAGCTATTGCAAGATCCTCGATATCCTTTGGAGACGCCTGTAGGACGTTTGTGAATGTCGCTAAAGGTATTGGGTCATAGACTGACCAGAATTTGATCTCGGAGATCAATCAAGCGCACCGGATCCTCCGGTGGCGGAAGATGTGGACATCGTCTTTCCTTGTTCCCTATATCCATCATCAGCCAACTCGCTCAACATCAAGCAAACGCCTTGACCGTCTTGCAATTCTCGGCATTTCTCATCCAAGTCTCCTGGCTTTGACCTGACATCTTCGTTAATGCAAAGTTGTTTCCGTGACCCGAGAGACACAGTCCGCCACTGCCGTCGATCAGTTTCAGTATAATCCACCTCCACCTCCAGGTTCCGCTTCTTCGTTTGTCCCCCAGCGGACGAAAGTGGAATAGAGTAGCTCTCGTTACCACGGCCTTGGGAAGGGTCGTGAGCCTGAGCATACGAGACATGTCTGAACTTTAATTTTTGAAGCTCGGGAATAACTTGAGTTAGCTGGGAATGGGTACGTGACGCATAATAAACTTTGGTACAGGCCGGTTCCTGAGCGTCAGCCCGTTCATGGCTTGAGCCCTTGTTGTGAAGCCTATGTTCGGATTTAAGTACGCTTCATAATGGAATTCAGAGCAGCGTACTTTGCCATCAGTTCACGAACGGCGGGTGAAATATTGTCTTCTGCTTCATCCATTTCACGGTCAGGAAGATACACTTCTTCGTTTTGCTCGTCAGGTGCTTGTGTGGTCCTCGCAGGAGCGCGCTATATTTGATGTTAGATATCGTGAACTCGACTGCCAACTGCCATACTTGACGCTTCGTGACCCTCGCATTTGCCAATGCTCGCAAGCGGGCCTCGGCCTTCCTCGCTTTTGCTAGCCTTTCTTCATACTCATGGTCTTGCGCCTCGAGTTCTCTTTGTCTTATCTGAGCCGCTTGGGCAGAAACCCATGCCGGTCCTGCCAGCCGCGTCGTACGTACAATGGATGAGACACGGCGATTCAACCTCGCAAGCATGGAACGAATCTTACCGACACTTTGCACTGCTTGCTGTCCTTTGCGTGCGCGTTCCCTTTCGTCGGTGAGCCAAGACAAGCTTGAACACAGGAGACTCAGAGTTTTTCCCTAAAGGCGCGTCAACAACTCGGAAGGAGACCATGATTTCCGACTCGACGCGTACCGTGCCTGTCGGGCTCTCGACGATCGTGACGTGCCTCTGTTCGATAGAAGAATACACATGTTTCATAAGGTCCGTCTGAATGGAATAGGGCGGGTCATATGGAAAGGCAGAAAATTGCTCGGGTGTGGGCAGTACAAGATCTTCGTGGCTCATAGTGGAAGACAAAGTGCCGGACGCGTCGCGTCGCGTGATCGCGGATTCCGTGGTATCTATAGAGAATAGTACTCAGAGCAAGTTACCAAGATCCGGAAACAAAGTTACCTCGAATCCAGGTCAATTAGAAGTGTATTGATCTTCGATACGAAGAGCACTGAACAGTGGCGAATCAAAGTTCGGGTTCGAAGGTAATTACATAAAAGTATTCAGTGTTCTCAATAGGAAACTAAGGCGTAGTAGGTAGTGGTGGAACAGTGAGTGGTAATGCGGACAACAAACAAGGGATAAAGTGGTCAGAGTACAGAGTTATACAGCCTTCCTATGTCGCAACATGTGTGCATGGCTCGTACAGTCTATCCCGCCATCGCACAACAACCGTCGTCAGATCCTCGACGCTCATGGGCTACTGGATTTCCCGGGGAGCTCAAGGCTCGGATACCTTTTCTTGAAGAATTTGACCGCTTCAGTGTGTTCGTCTTTCAGCCGAGCCAGTAACGGTTTGATCCTCAAAAACGCATCCTCAGCCGATATCTTGACCTCTCGCTCCTTGTCGGGGTCATTCCGATTGCCAAGATGCTGTATCTTCTCGCATATTTCCTGCACCTGGACGACCCCCAATGCCGCTGACGAGCCTTTGAGAAAGTGACCGTGTTTGCTAAGCTGTGTCAGCTCATGCTTTGCGCTGCGAGCGAGTGAGACATCAATATTACTCTGCAGGGATAGGCCGGCGCACAAGCTTTCGTCCATGACCTTGATAGTTGCTTCTGTTTGTTGGAGATAGTCTTTGACCATGCCTCGGGAAAACTCGTCGTCCCCCTCGTCCAACTCAAGTATCTGTTCGAATACCTCCATGTCAACGACCACGCGATTGCTCGACGACTTGACGGAACAGACAGTGGTGGTCAGCACTATGCGTGGCGGACACTTGGCGGAGCATGGGGACGGGCCACGGGACGACATACCTGGTCCGGACATGACTCTACGAGTGGCTCTGATGAAGGAGTGATGGCAGCCTGTGCCTTGGAGGGAAGACAGGGTTCTTCGGATACGGCACGAGACTTGGCGTCAAGCTTCTTGGGTGGCGGGGCTTTGTTAGACGGAGAAGGCGGTGGCCGCTTGGGGCTTTCATCGTAGTAAACGGAAGACCGTGTTGGCTCTGCGAAACGAGACATGTCCAGGGAAGAAAGAAAGAGAGGGAATAGACAAAAGCAAGGGTAAAGAACTATGAAATAGGCTATAAGTCAGGCGGGCCAGAGGGATCTCTTCCGGGGTCAAGTACATAAGTGGACAGTCGACTGATTATCGAGAGAGATCACAGCCCGTTTCTATACTCGGAACATGACCCCCTTATACATCACACAGGCGGACATTACCACCAATGGCAAACCCTTTGGTACCATTGCAAATACGCACACCATGTTTATTACGGCGCTAGCTTTGCGAGTCGACCCACAGCGGACATCCGATCACGAGCCCACCACTGGCACCCAGTACCCCATTTCTTTCCGCTCGGCACACATACTACACGACCTTGCTCGCACGCAACCTCGCGATTTCATTGATCGAATACCCTAACTCCTG
Source organism: Boletus rubescentipes (assembly GCA_038092775.1). NCBI lineage: Eukaryota > Fungi > Basidiomycota > Agaricomycetes > Boletales > Boletaceae > Boletus > Boletus rubescentipes. The sequence continues at coordinate 10,181 of JBBPRA010000380.1, forward strand.
CAAGATCTACGGACGCACATTAGAAGCGGGTGGCGACGAAACATGCGTGTGGCGGACATACCTCCGTCGTATGTTGTGACAGCCAAGGTGGTGCTCGCCTCACTGGCATCCTTTTGCCGTTGTAGGTAACCGGTGGCGCAACCATACGAACTTTGCCTGCGCGGGGATGCTATCCGAAGAAGTGTATCTTAACTCTGCAAGCACGCAGCACAGGTGACACACGTACATCAATTTCTACCGTCGACTCTCGCGCAATTGCTTGGGGATGTGCAAACGTCTGACTGATATTATTGATTGGTCCAAATGGAATGCTTGCAGGGATGAATGTCATTTTCGTGTGGATGCGTTTCATTACAAATGATACGAACCCAACCCCAGTCAGTCGTTCAATCCAGTAATCTCTGTTATGTTGTTTCAGCGCAGTAGAGATTATGTCAACGAGTGCTTCTCGATTTGCTACACGAGCCGTGTTTGTCGAAAAGCGAACGTCATCTACAAGCTCGGGCTTCTGGAGGATCGTGGTAGTGAGAAGCCTGAACTGTGGGAGATCAATTCAGCGGGTCGGTTGAGATGAGTTGAAATAAATGAGGCTACTTGTTTGTCGTTGCCCGCACCAATCATTAAGAAGCCATCCTGGCAAGGGAAAACCTGGTACGGTACTATGGAAGGGTGCGCAGTTCCGTGACGAGAAGCCTCTTGCCCACCGATGAGGTAATTAGAAGCTATGTTGGCAAGTCCTGCGAGCTGAATGATCTGAGTGCAGACATTGGATATAAAGAAATGGGCCTACTTGAGTCTCAAATAGGTTGCAATCAATCCATACGCCTTGGCCAGTTTGGTTCACAGAACGCAATCCTGCCATAATGGCGCCATGGGCATAGAGCCCAGTCATGATATCAGTGACAGCCACTCCGACCTTGGATGGGGGACGATCAGGTTCGCCTGTGCTAAGGCAGTTTATTGCACACAAGAACGGGGAAGATAGAAACAACACGCTAACATGTGCATCAGGCCTGCCTCGGCTTCGATTATAACGTCGTAGCCTGCGGCTTCGCGATAAGGCCCTGTCTGCCCATAACCTGCGCAGCTGTTGTAAATAAGATGAACATGTTAAAGGGAGGGTCCGATACCAGTAATCGAAGCATAGACGAGCCGAGGGTTGATTTTTTGGCAATCCTCCCAGCCCAGACCCAAAGACGCAAGTTTGCCAGAGACGAAATTTTCAACCAGGACGTCCGAGGACTTTACTAGCTTGTGTAGGATATCAAGGCCCTCGGCTCGTTTGAAATCAACTGTGACTGATCTTTTGTTCCTATTAACCGCAAGAAAATAAGCCGATTCTGGTGGTAGATGGGAGGCTTCGTCGGGTGCATCCTTTATCACAGGCGCAGATGGGGGTGACCACGATCCTGATTAATATTGTTGTGATGTGCCATCAAATGAGAATGAGTGAAACGCTCCGCGACTGACGTGTGTCATCTCCTCTGGATACTTCTTCTACCTTGATGACATCTGCCCCCAGATCCGCCAAGAGCATGGAACAGGTCGGACCTGCCAGTACCCTTGTGAGATCGAGGACCCTTACCCCGTGCAAAGGCGGGGGGATGCCAACGGCGGCAGTTGAAAGGGCGACACGTTGACATTTTCTGAACACATAGTAGTTACTCCTCCTGAAAAGTAACATGAGTGGTTGAACAAGCCTGAGAATGTCATCTTGGACTGACGGCACCGAGGTGGACAGAGTGTCGGATGTCTGTTTAATTTCATTTCTCGGCTGGATTAGCGGGGAATGGAGACCCTCTGGCACTCGACTCTACCCGTGATACCTTGTACTTGGTCTCGCTGTGGTCCATTTGCCACAGCGGAAAATGGGCTTCTTTTCCTCCAGGACAGCTCAAGATACCAACCTTCTCGAGGACGACAGGTCTGTGGTCCAGGTCATTCGTTCCCGTTTCGTCAGTACTCTCATAGTCATCTTTTCGTCCTCGCCACTGACACCGTCTCGCAGTATGGTAAATACAAAGGAAAGCAACGGGAATCCTTTGTAAACATCTCTTCACCTCACCTCTCGCACGTCGGCACAAAGCCGCAGAAATCTGTCGACCGGGATTCTCTATCCCCCAGTCGTTCGCCGCGTTCGCCGTTGCGATCCCTCGAGCCGTCCCCTCCTCCTCGGTCAGCGCCGCGGGCTCACACAGATGCGATAACGTCCGTATTTACCTTCTGCTGAGGTCTCTCGAAGGTTCACTTTGCAAGACAGTTCAACTCTCGCACAGCGCCTCAATGAATTGGCAACAGCCAACGCAGAAGGTTTGCTAAAGTAAGTCCCTTCCGCATACCTCCTGGTAGAATAGACATCAATACGGAATCCCTTCTCATTTTATCCCCAGTGACGAGGAGTACCGACTACTGCGGCAAAACATATTCGAACGTCTAGCCAGCGGCACCCATGTTCCCACAGAGACATCTGTCATTCCCTTGAACTCTCATAGCCATTCGCTTCATGAAGGTGGGTCCACTGAATCCATCTCCGTCTCTCTCATCTGGACTGAGCTTGATTCATCGTGTAGCCTCGCACCTCAGCCCGGAAGCTTATAGTCCGCATCCGTTTCAGGTCAAGTCCCGCAGGACTCCTTCGGTTCGATCCAAATCTTCTGTCACATCGGCAGTGTCCAACCTGTTCAAACGTGGGAGTAGTCGTCGCATCAGTGCGATCTCTACTCAAGAAAGCGTCATTGGCGAATCGTCAAGCATATCTCCATTTGGTTCCTTTACATCCAGCCCTTTCAAGCGCAGGGCCATACCTCCAGACATGAGAACCGTTACTCCAGCCCTGCGATCGGAATCGCGGCTGGACGATAGTGCGATTGCCACGCAGTCGCGCGCAGAGAATCGCTTACATGGCAGCGCTTCGTATCAGTCGGTCTCGCGGAATGTGCGGCGACTAGGCGCCGTGACACCTCCTTCCTCTTTTCCGATTCGTAATCTCGATCCAAAACACTCCGCTTCAATCCTTACAAGCGAGGCGTCGCCGGACGACGAGAAGGTGAAATCATCTCAAGACATCCGTCTCGAGATTGAAGTCATGGAAGCAGAGGGCGGGAGGCTGCTTGATGCCTTCAATGGACTAGAACTCAGCGCACTAACCCGGAGTCAGCCTATGCCAGGGCACCCACCATTACCTCGTTCACCCTCAATATCTGCCATGAATCGCAGGCATGGCGGAGAATATAGCGATTCTTTCCTTACGGCTGGTGGGAGTGCATCGGGTCGGGGAACGCCATACCATGGCTCTGATGCCGACGGTGTCTCTCTTCGGTCCACCACCTCATATGGGACCAATGTCTCCCAACCACGCTCTCATCGTCCAAATCCATCACTTCGGACAGCCGGTCCGCTGGCAGCCTCCAATGCAGCGAACCGGAAGAGATCCATGTCATCGCTGTCGTCTCGTGCTCGCGTTCCACCCTCTTCGACACCCTCTGCACTCGCGCACATACGTTTGGGAGAGCTAGGAAGTGTATCGAGCGTCAATCTGGTGAGGTTACAAGGCTCGATGTCGACGATGGATGAAGATTCAGAGATGACTGCCCTTGAAGCTGAGCTATTCGATATCCGACGTCGACGTCAAGAAGTGACTGCCAGGTATCAAGACCGTCTGGAATACTTGCGAGCTCAGTTGAAGGGTGCCGAGTTGCGAGAGAAATTGTTGCGGAAGTGAGAGCTCTGGTTGCCTGCAGCACACTAATTTAAAACAATACATCTTTGAGCCATCGCTCGTGTTCCATAATGCTTTCTTTAAGTAATTATACTACTATTGGGTTGCGGACAGCTAATTGACACGGGCCGGATGAGCGCTACTGAATAAGTACAAGCCAGCTGCCAGGCACCAGCTGTGCTTTTATAGCAATTTCACTCGGAGAGCTACTACGATCATTCCCGGTCACCAACACCACACAAGGCTACCAGTACCCCGTTGTTTATTTACCAGCGGGGAGAAGTACCATGCTTTATGACTCGCCTTCTGGAGGTGGGCAGGAAGACGGTGATAACCCTTCGGATTCTACCCCCACCGCAGCCACGCAGCACCCTCAGCATCCTCGTCGCAGTTATAGCTATAACCGGTCAGCTGTGGAAGTACCGCAGCATCACCATCAAGGAACATCGTACTTCCCATCTTCAAGCCGCTCACTTTCCCCCACGCCACGCCAGCCCCTCCAGCGGAATATGTCCGCCAGCTCCTCCAGGGACAGAGCTAGAAGCGGCAGCCTCAGCAGTACACGAGATAACACGAGAGGTTTTCGGGAGCCCAACGTGCTTAGTGAAGAGCCAGAAGACACAGAAAGTCAGGAGCGCGATGTGATCGAAGATACGCGACCTCATTCACGGGGCAAGGCTACTGCTGGCGACCCTCCCGACTCGGACGACAGCCCGGAGAGCGAAGAGGTGGACGAGGACCGAATTCGGGAGGATGATGACCTTATCACGCTCAAGGACCGTCAATCTCTCATAAATGTCGAGCATCCTTTCGGTCTGCGTATCTGGAAGCCCGCTTTGTACAAGAAGTCTAGATCCATCACGCGTAATGCAGACGCTGCACTTCATTCGATCCCTTCAGCACAGGCAGAACGCCATCTGTTACCCGGAAACATCTTCTGGGTCATCTGCTTTGGTTGGTGGTTGGCCGTAGCGTGCTTCGCTGTCTCGGCTATCCTGTACGTCGTGCCTTTGGGGGGTCGCAGATACTCTACCCTGGTCTTTGGCTTGGGTTGGTATGTTGCATGGCCTTTTGGAAAGTATGTCGAAGGTGATAGCGAGGACGGCGGTGACGAGGAAAATCAACTGGAGGAAAACGGCGACAGAAGCGAAGCTTCACTGCGCAGGTCCCCTGCCATCACTCCCCTCACCCCTCACCAAGCCCAAGCGTACTTGCAAGCGACCTCGCCTAACGAGGGCACGTCCTTGCTCTCGGCCCCTTATACACGTCAATTTCTCCTGCCGTCCAAGTCCTACGGGGCTGCACCGTCGCCCACGGTCACTACATCAACTAATGCATACCAAAGGGTGTCCGAAGATTGGTTAGGCCGCACCATCTTCTGGGTTGCCTTTTGTACCGTGATCGCACCTCTTATGCTCTTGACCTGCGTTGCATGTTGGGCACTTATCATTACCATCCCTATGGCGAAGCTTAACTGGGCGTTGATTAACTACATAGTCGCCAACCCTACGAGGCTTCGATTTTGCGCTCCGCCCCCCGTGGTCATCGTTGCATCCATCCAACCCGACGCAACAGCCACCTTGCCAGCTGATATGTCTACCTCCACACCCACACCCCCTATCGAGTATTCCGTCAAACATCCCCGATTGTCTCAAGGTCAAACTGCGCCTTCCACAGTAGGATTACCAAAGTCAACAGTGCTACTCTGCGTATATCGCGCTATAGGATGGAATTACTACAAGTACACCGTCGGTGGTGTTAACATCATCTTCGTCAACCTCATTCCTCTCGTGTTTTTCGTTATATTCGACGGTTTCGTATTGCTTCCTCTAGCCGAGCGCATGGAACATGTTCCAACGATACTCGCCTTGCTCACTTCTCAATCACTCATTTTTATCCTGAGTCTTGCGAGCGTGATACCGCTCTCCTACTTCATTGGCATGGCCGTCGCGTCTATCTCAGCCCAGTCCTCAATCGGCATGGGTGCTGTCATCAATGCTACGTTTGGTTCCTTCATTGAAGTCGTCCTGTACTCTATTGCCCTTACGCAGGGCAAGGGGCATCTCGTTGAAGGATCGATCGTGGGGAGTCTACTCGCAGGTGTTCTCTTGATGCCAGGCATGAGTATGTGTGCCGGAGCCCTCAGGAAAAAGGAGCACAAGTTTAATGCTAAGAGCGCTGGAGTCACGAGCATGATGTTAATCATGGCATTCATTGGTACTCTTACACCAACATTGTTTTACCAGATCTATGGGAACGTGAGTACGGCCAATTCTTTGATATTTCGATTCTGACCTTGTATTCTGTGTTCATAGTTCCAGTTGGTCTGCAGTGGTTGTCCTGGTGGCCCTAACCGAAGCGTTCCAGACTGGAAGTGTGATCACTGCTACTATCAACATCCAGATCCCGTCAAGGACCCATTCTACCAATCAACCGTTAAGAGTTTGATGTACTTCTGTGCAGTGATTCTTTTGTTTGTGAGCATCGTGATAGTGTTATTGCCCCCTTGACATTACTTGATGGATTTTCCCAGTCGTACCTCGTTGGATTGTGGTTCTCTTTACGCACCCACGCTACGCAAATCTGGCAAAACCCCCAACCGCTACTTAATTCTCTCGAATTCCCGCCTTCCCACCGTCTCTCTGGATATCAACGCACTTTCAACCCCGCACCGCAACCCACTGTCCGAGAAACACACAAACGCGCAGATCCCGCCGAGCATGATATACATTGTAGTGGCCAGATTCCGGTTCTCAAGACCGCCGAAACCACCTCGGTTCAGCAGCAAGCCGGAATGTCCCGTCCTCCTATCTCGCCTTCGCTCAGACGTGTATCGTATGCACCTCCACCTCAAACCCAGTACCTCACCCCGCTCATGGAAAGCGTTGACTTGGCGATCAAAAACACTCAGCTGCCCGAGAGCATGACAAAGGACGATTTCACGCGAGCTGTTGCGGTTGCCACCGTTAGTGCGCTAAGACATCAACAGGCTCAGTCTGTTTCTCCAGCACGACCTAGGGCATCCGTGGTAGGCGATGTAGATACTGCTGGCGTCGGTGGTCATACCGGGCATGAGGCTCCTGAATGGAGCAGGATGACCAGCGCCGCTGTTTTGTTGGCATGCACCGCGCTCTATGCGATCATCGCAGGTATGTCTTGCATCAATGGTGATGTTCTTAAAACTGATCAAAACTTCAGAGCTGCTGGTCGATGTCGTGGACTTCGTGTTAAAGGGCTCGGGCATCGATGAGAAGTTCCTTGGTATCACCCTTTTCGCTCTAGTTCCTAATACCACGGAATTCATGAATGCTATCTCATTTGCTTTGAGTGAAAATATTGCATTAAGGTTTGTGTTAATCAGTCCCAATCAGTCCCACGTCCTTGTTTACTGACGTCTTTCGCCAACCACAGCATGGAAATTGGCTCTGCGTATGCGCTTCAAGTGTGTCTTCTCCAAATCCCAGCCATGGTGGCCTTTTCCGCGTGGTATGCTCCTGAGAAGATGGGAGAAATTGCCTATTCGTTCACGTAAGTTTCTCTTCGCTTTATTGGTATGATCACTACGACATCCATGCTAGTCTTATTTTCCCTCGTTGGGACGTTGTGGTCATCATCCTTGCTGTATTCCTGATGACCTACACGTATATCGAGGCGAAGAGCAACTACCACCGAGGAAGTATCCTCATTCTCAGGTATAGCATTCGACCTCGCTTGGGGGTAGCGATCGACTAACTTTGATACGCTTTCAGCTACCTGGTTCTGACCTCAGGATTTTACTTTGCTCCGCGCGTATCGGATGATCAAGCAGATATCGCGCTAGGCATACAGCCAGTATCGTCTCTTTATGCATCTATCCATTTTCTGACCAGTCTCTGGTCTTGATTTCGCGTTCTCGAGTCATTCTTCAACTGACCAAGCACCTCATCATACGGAGTACAGTTACACTCATTTCTTGAGATACATACACTTATTGTGAACGATTGTGTCAATGCAAGCTTTGTAGTCCTTCCAACACCTTTTGTAGCCGATCTGGCGTGATTGTCAACCGCTCGGGTTCGGACTGGCCCTCCATAATTTGTTTGAGAGATCGATCATCACCCATGTATTGGAGGAACGACTCTAGGAAGTCCCCGTCGAGGAAGCCAACAGAGGTTGCTTCCAAATCACTTCGACCAGAATTGTTCTTTGGTGCACGGTACCTGGGAGATGTCAGTATACAGTGTATGCTCTCAAGGAAGAATCCTCACTTTGAATGGCTGACGCCAGTTTTGCGTTCATAAAAAGTCGATAGATTTCTGTGTAAAGCCGTCATGTGAAGCGATAGCTCGTCGTCGGTTACATCGATTATAACACCAATTTGCCCAGCTGGAGTCAAAAACAGTTGCTTAGGCACCATTGGGAGGTCAACCGATACGTCATGGGAGGCAAGGGCGCCTTAATGACGATGTCAGCGTCCATTGAACTCACAAAACAATTGTTGGGCATCGCTCACCAGGCAAAAACTTGTTCACAATGTCACCGAGATAGTAATGGCCTTCGCGGTCGAGCACCCGATGCAGTTCATTCACTTGCAGTCGGAATGCAAACAAATTGTAGTCGCCCTAAAGGTCGGTATGAGCTTGAGCTGTAAGAAGTCAGACCATGTTCTCACATTGCCTCCAACGATGGTGTTCTCGTCCAACAGCTCCGCACAAGTCGGCCACAACGACCCATAGTCCTTGGCGATGGGTTCAATTTGGAGATTTTGGACTCTCAGCAAGGAGACCGAGGTTAGTGCATCTCCGACCAACAGTCGGTCGTCCCGAGATACGAGGGTGGTGATGACATAATTGTGGTTGAATACCATAGACTGCTTCATGGAGACCTGCTTCTCTGTCCCTTCAACCTTGTAGACAATGACCTAAACAGGTGGTGGTCAACCCATGCTCACAGAAATTCGGGACCAAACTCACAGAACTATTGACAGCAGCAAGGATCATGTTTTGCATCGAAGTGATCGCGTATACACAACCCCTGACGCCCACTGACGCCATCGCGACCAAAGATGCCCGCGAGCCATTTGCTTGCAAGAGTACGAGCTTCCCTCGCGAAGGTTCCCGTTCTCCGTCGTCATACGTTGTAACACCCGCACATAGAAAAGACGTCGGCGTATCCATCAAGGTTGCCGTGAAGGCATGGAGGGATGTTACTTCTTCTCCTTGGTCAACCTCAAATTCACTGAGTCCTGCATGTCAAGAAATCAGCTTCTTCCCATATAGCCCGAGTTGCCACCAACTTTCAAAAGACGTATGATCGAATACTTGTACCGTAGAACTAAAAACTTCTGCCTGCCCAATCTGGGCAGGTGTTGGCCGCGTACAGGCAACAGCGAATATTCCCCAACTTGGACTGTGAACAATGCGACGCGGAGAAGAGTAACCGAGAGGGATCTATCCGGCGATCAGGAGAAGATTGAGGGTCGTGACATGGCAACATACTGATCGGATATGCAGTTTGTCGAAGTTTGCCACTGCTCCAATGACGAGACCATCCGGGCCAGCCAAAGTCACCGACGAGGGACATGCTGCTGTGTTTAATCCAGCAGCTGCGCTGATGTCCTGCGTTGGGGCTCATTAAGTCAAATTATCATCACGAGGAAGCCGTGATACGTACTTTGAGCATCAGGGGTGAATGCTGCAGACGATCTCTTTCCCAGAATAAGATTGATGTTCGGCTCCCGCAGGCAAATACTGCCGAGCGGTCTCTGGTGTGGCAAGTATGCATCGTCACAGGAAGGCTACCAACGGAAATAAGCTTCTGGTCTCCCAGTGTCCCGTTCTGGAATGGAAATGCCGCAAGAGAGCCATCGACGCGCCCGACAAGAAGGTGGGGATGTGATTGTGGCGGCTTTCCTCCAGGTTCACTTGTAAAGTTATACAGCAGCAGAGATCTTGGAGCAGCCGTAAGCTCACTGGTTTCACAGACATCCCTCAGAACGCCACGCTCCAGGGATAGAATCTTGACGACTTTCGACATCCAAAATCCAACGGCGATACACACGGCGTATGACTTCGCACTGTCGAGGGGTAAGCATGTTACGGCTGAGATTTCCGCGGTGCAGTTGAGCGGCGGGGGCTCCACAAAGTCTCGCATTCGCTGCTTCACGAAGCGATTGTCATCGAGATTAAGTTGAACCAATCTGCCGTAATTAAGGGCGATGACGACTTGACTCGCATTGATGTCGGCAGCTACGATTTCCCTACCAGCCCAGTTTGCAGTATTGCCATCCGCAAATTTATCCAGCGTCCAGAGACTGCCTATCCGAGTGTACTCTCGCAAGCTGGAATCATAGTCAAGTAGGAGAAGTCCCTCAGGGACGACCTGTACGACGAGAGAGGAATCGACGTAAGTTGATGACCCATCCTTTGGAATTCGACGTTGGATATTGGAAACTGCCAACGTTCGGGATGACAGGAAGCCCTTCTCAGAGCCCCCAACACTGGAAACCGTAGTCGGTTTGTCATCCTCGAAACGAAGCACGTGCGTTTCGTGGAGAGTTGACACCACGATATGGGAGGTTATCCTTGCGCAAAGGTCAAACATCGATGCCTTTCGGTGTTGACGTATACTCACGGATCACTGTATTTTTCGCGTAGCGACCAGATACGGTCAACATTAGATATACCATGCACGACCGCCGCCTCCCGAAAGTCGGCACCACTCTTGACAACCTTGAGTGAACCTGTATTTCGTCCCCCGGAACACGTAACAATTTCATTCTTTAAAAAATATCAACATTGCCCTAGATATCAGAAATGACACACACCTGACCACTGTTATCTGTGTCAACGAGGATGCCATCGACAATTGGGGCCAGGTTGTTAAAGCTTTCTAGTTCGACGAGGTAACTACCAATGCCATTGACGATGATACCTTCAGCGTCTTCATCGATCTTGTTCTTAGCCACCATGCTGAGATCTTTAGGTTTGACGGTGGGGATGGATGCAGGAACGGGTAAAGTCGGACAATCTGTGTTAGAAATGGGGGATGTAGCAATCTGCAGCAGCTGTGAATCGCCAAAGTGAGATCCGAGGTATACCACTTGATGGGTTAGGTACGTCAAGGTCATTGGAGAGGACGCCTGTGTGGCTTATAGATTAGCCGAGAGAAGAAGTTGAGAAATGCCACGTACTTCTCCCAGAGCGACGAGTGTCAAAACCGACCCATTGGTTCTGTCGACATACAGCATTGCGTGTCTTCCGTATTTATCGCCTATCATGAACGTATTGTTCTCTTGCGTCAGCGGGCATAAGCTATCAATGTGATTCTCGATTCTTGCAACGTCGACCATGTAAAAGTAAAACTCACGCAGTGACATCAGACCATGGCCAGGTAATCACCGCGCGTGCTTTCTTCTTCCTCCATTCCCTTTCTTTCTCCTTTTGCTTCGCATCCGCAGCCTCTTCTGCGTTTCTGCTCTTCTTCTTCTTTTCCATTCGGCGGCTTTTGCGGATATTTTGTTCCAGGACTTCGCTAGAAGCTAGATCATAGAGAAAAATCTTCCTTCCACCAACGACTAATATTCCACCTTCAGATTCGCTGTCGCTATTTTCAATGGAAGGGACGAATGCCAAGCGCGGCGCGTGTTCTTCTATAGAGAACCACTTGGCAGGAAGCGACAAAGGAGGAAGTAGCTGCGATGGTGTGGGGGAAAGTTGAAGATCAACGAGTTGAATATCACGCGCGAGAAGCTGGAGACGCTGCTGGAAATCAATGTGAAGCATAGCAAGCGTATATGATCCAGTCGACATAGAGACGAAGGTGAGACTGAGAAGATTCAGCTCTAGAACACTGTCACGGGTACTGTTAGCCAAACTTGACACGTTGAACGAAATTGCATGCTGACGATGCATCAGAGTCTCTTTCATAACCACCATCCTCTGACAGGGTGATGATCTTGAGTTTTCCCGTGTAAATGCTTACAGCGGCCACGGTCCCCGAAGGGTCCACAAGCACATCGTGACAAAATTCTGCTGGTCGTGCACTTTTATCGGATAGAGGGAGATGCGTGGTTACAGTGAGATCTCTCTCGCCGGATTTGGAGACCGTGAACACCAAGAACACAAGCTCAGGTTCTGGGTGGTCGGTAAGCACCAACAAGCTCATTCTAGAGGTGTGCTGTCAAGCCATTACTGACAGGGTAGGGACCGCTATGGATGTTAAATACCACGATGGGGACCGATTTGATTGTTCGTATCCTCCCCCATATCTCGATTCCTTGCTCGTGCCGGAGACCTTCTGGGAGTAGGGCATAGATGTCCACTCTGTTTAATTTGGCCACGACAAGGAACTCGGACTCGTGTTCATCTGCTAGCGTGAATTTGAGGGAATCGAGGACAGACGATGGCGGATGAAAGGTAGATACGAGTTTCATGAAGCGGTGTGAGTTCAAGGGATGACTTGTTACCTAAGCATCATCACTTGATGGACGTCCACAAATTCGTTCGCGAAAACTGTCTCAAGTTCTTTGGCCTGGCAGAGAACAGCGTCATCGATTTCATCGTCGCCTCAGGTCCGTCTTTCATTTCCAACTCCCATTCTCGTTCTCTTAGTCTTGACCAGCATCTTCCTCAAAGTCACCCGACGCCCTCTTTGCTTCCCTCACCGAATCCGGTCTCCCCAACACCTCTGACGCCCATGCATTCACCACCGAACTCTTCCAACGTGCGCCCCGGAAATCGAAACACAAACAGCCCACCGTCGTCGAAGCCGCTCGCAAACAGTCCGAACGAGCCGCCCGTGAGCTGATGGCCAAGCAGTACGGCTTTTTGCTTGACGAACGCGACTCGGACAAGGAGGTCGTCGAGCCAGCGGACGACTCAAAGGGACGAGCTGGCAAGGAGCGACGCCTGCGCAAGCGGGAGCTCGATTCTAAACAGTGGGAAAGCGACGAAGAGGACTTGGCGCGGAAACGGCAGAAGACAGATGCATCCGCATCGGGGGACCGCGAACGTACTCCCCCAGACGACGCACAACTGGATGTTCCGGAGATCGAGGACACGGAAGCTCGCAGGGAGAGAGAGCGCATCGAGGATCTCAAGTCTAGGGACGAGTTTGCGGAGCGTGTGCGCCAGAGGGACCTGGAGAAGACCAAGAAACTTGTAGAAGACCGCTCCGCCCGTGCATCAGGTCCTGGTGCCGCTGACGCCGCTGCTCGTCGACAGCTCGCGGACGACGCCGAAGCGCGTGCCCGAGCACTCCCTTCTCTCCGTGTCCACTCTCGCGAGGAATATCTCACAAAGCGCGAACTTCAACAAATCGAACTCTTGCGCAAGGAGATTGCAGACGACGAAGCCCTCTTTGCTGGTATGAGAATTTCCAAGCGGGAGCAGCGCGAGTTGGAGCGAAAAAAAGAACTTTTGAGACTCGTCGAAGAACGCCTCAAGATAAGTGACGAGCGGGAAGGGTATCGCCTCCCCGACGATTATTTCACAGAACAGGGGAAAATCGATAAAAAAAAGAAGGAGAGCGTTTTGTACCAGCGTTATGAAGAGGCGAAGCGTAAGGACGACGAGTTCGTGACCGACGTCGACCAGTGGGAGGCCAGTCAGACGCATCACAGCACTTTCAAGACCGGGGCGATGGATAAACGAGAGGTCGTCGACAATTACGAGTACGTCTTCGACGAGAGTCAGACAATCAAGTTCGTCATGGACCAGACATTGAAATCCGAACACACGATGAGCGAGAAGGACAAGCTTCTCCAACGGCAGATGGAAGAAGCTGAGCAGCGAAGTCCGTATCGTTATTGATTCCCGCATCGTACTCAACGTTTGCTACCCAGCCAAAACGATTGAAGAGACTCGCAAGTCACTCCCAATTTATACCTATCGCGAGGAACTACTAGACGCGATTAAAGAACACCAAGTTCTGATCGTAGTGGCCGAAACCGGTTCTGGAAAGACAACACAGCTACCCCAATATCTTCATGAAGCTGGCTATACCGCCAATGGATTAAAGATAGGGTGCACTCAGCCCCGACGAGTAGCCGCGATGTCTGTTGCCGCACGCGTTGCAGAGGAGATGGGAACTAAAGTCGGTTACGAGGTCGGCTATTCCATCCGGTTTGAAGATTGCACAAGCGACAAGACGGTGCTCAAGTACATGACGGACGGTATGCTCCTGAGAGAATTCTTGACGGAACCGGATCTCGCAGGATACTCGGCACTCATCATTGACGAAGCCCATGAGAGAACGCTGAGCACGGATATATTGTTTGCCCTTGTCAAGGTGCGATGATCGCGCCAATTGTTACTTTTCGTAGGCTGATCAAGTGCAAATAGGATATCGCAAGGTTCCGACCTGAACTTCGGCTGTTGATTTCGAGTGCTACGATGGACGCCGAAAAGTTCAGCGAATATTTCGACGGTGCACCTGTATTCTTCGGTAAGCGTGTTTTGATTCGACTCCATACAACGGTTTTGTTCACATTTTTTAGTACCCGGACGTCGATATCCGGTGGATATTCATTATACTCCTCAACCAGAAGCAAACTATCTCCATGCTTCCATCACAACCATTTTCCAGATCCACACAACCCAGCCGAAAGGCGACATCCTAGTTTTCTTCACCGTAAGTCTGAGTTTTCACGCTCCATCTATTCCTTGACATATTCCTCCTCTAGGGCCAAGATGAAATCGAAGCAGCTCAAGAGAACCTGCAGGAAACCGCGCGTGCGCTCGGCAACAAGATTGCAGAGCTTATTGTCTGTCCTATTTACGCAAATCTCCCGTCTGACATGCAGGCAAAGATATTCGAGCCCACACCTCCAGGTGCTCGTAAAGTCGTCCTGGCCACTAATATTGCAGAGACGAGTATCACGATCGATGGAGTGGTGTTTGTGATTGATCCGGGATTCGTGAAGCAGAACGTATACAACCCGAGAACGGGTATGAGTTCGCTGGTCGTCGTACCCGTGCGTCTAACATCCCGGTCAAGGCACGATCCATCGTATTGACTCCGTCTTGTAGTGCTCGAGGGCTTCTGCAAACCAACGCGCCGGTCGCGCAGGGCGTGTAGGACCAGGCAAAGCTTTCCGCTTGTACACCAAATGGGCGTTTTCGAACGAACTGGAGGAAAATACCATACCAGAAATCCAACGTACGAATCTTGGCATGACGGTACTCCTGCTCAAGTCTCTGGGGATCAACAACTTTATGGAGTTTGAATTCCTGGATCCACCACCCGGCGAGACACTCATTCGCGCACTTGAATTGTTGTATGCACTGGGGGCATTGAATGACAGAGGCGAGCTAACAAAGCTTGGGAGACGCATGGCAGAGTTCCCGGTGGATCCTATGCTTAGCAAGACGATTATTGAGAGTGAGAAGTATGTCTGCACGGACGAGGTGAGGATGATTTCGTCATAGTAGGACGCCCAATGCTGAATTTGGACAGGTCCTGACAATTATATCGATGTTGTCGGAATCATCATCGCTCTTTTACCGTCCCAAGGACAAGAAACTTCATGCCGACCAAGCCCGACAGAACTTTGTTCGTGCCGGGGGTGATCACTTTACCCTGTTGAACGTCTGGGAACAATGGGCCGACACCAACTACTCCCAACAATTCTGCTATGAACAATTCTTACAATTCAAGAGCCTTAGTCGTGCGAGGGATATCAGGGACCAACTCGCGGGCCTGTGCGAGCGCGTCGAAGTGATCGTGAGAAGTAACCCCAACTCGAACGATATCACGCCCATCCAAAAGGCGATCACCTCTGGGTACTTTTATAACACGGTGCGTTTTCCCTAGGAGGAGGTCGTTTTTGGACGACGGCTAACCCTGTCTTTTGTGCATTTTCCAGGCACAATTGCAGAAGAGTGGTGATTCGTACCGGACGCTCAAAACAAACCAGACAGTGTATATCCATCCATCGTCGAGTCTTTTCCAACATCAACCTCCCGTGAAGACGGTATTGTATTATGAGCTCGTGATGACGTCCAAGTCGTACATGAGGTTTGTTCTATGTTTTGCTCAAGAACGTACCTTGTGCTAAAACGCCCGCTTGACAGGCAAGTGATGGAGATCAAACCCTCATGGCTGATGGAAGGTAAGTCATTCTTCGAGTTACGCATCCAGACTGTCTCCTAACTCAGTATACTCGCCACTAGTCGCTCCACATTACTTCAAAGCTGCGGATCTGGAGCAACTGACGACCGGGGAGAAGAAGATGCCAAAGACAACCGGCTATTCTGGCACTGCTGTGAGCTCTGAACCTACGTCATAGTCTTGGGTTCCGGTCAGTACTGTTGGCTTGCTGCCTCAAGACGGACTGCTTCGTTGATACTTGGCTCATGTAGTGTCGTTGTGGTTGTAATTGTACATGAGGGCCCAAAATTATTAGGTATGGAAAGCCGGGAAACCGTGCTCGTTTCGCATCAGATTTTTGGTCGAAGTTCAGCTATCTTAGGAAATTTCGGTCGAAGCTTAGACCGTTGGGTAGCTGACGGTCGGCGAGCGGCCGTCCCTGTCTTGGGTCTTCGTGCCATGAATCAGGCCTCAACGAGCACCACCCCCCACACACATGC